>JAOXJP010185301.1:0-12375 GCA_025762735.1 Platanus orientalis
GTCAAGGGTTAACCCGTAAAAATCTCCCAAGGCATCAAGGGTTGGTGGGCAACTAGTGTCGTCTTCACCTATTAATGGATCCCGATGATTGGATCAAAACCAAAACCTTAAATGCGAACGGTATTCCAAATCTATGCATTTATAGAGTAATATATTAGTACATAAAGATACAGTGTAAAAGATGTCTATGCAGTAAAAACTCATAAGGGAGACCATGTAAAACCCATATTTAAACTAAATGGAAAGTAATAGCTCATGCTCACTCCAAAACAAATATATCGGAATTCCTCTTTTAACTTTCCAAAACCAACAATGGTATAAAAGTCCCAACGAAAACACGTATATGCAGTGACACTAATATGGAGGTCATCGGGTCGAGTATAAGTATATATAATCAAGTGAAAAATATAATAATAGCATTAATGACCAACTAACATATGAAATAACATAAACAATGAAACTTGGAGTCAATTAAAGTAAGACTACCAACTAGCAATAATGATATGAATAGGAATCTCAACTATGGGAAAATCAAGGTAAACATCAAGCATATGAAGTAGAACTCATTTTTCCCTTTTTAATTTAAAAGGATTCAACCTTTCATCATTCAATCATACAGAAAAACTTAGGATTCCAATGAATCTATAGTGGTAAAACAAATAAATGAGTAAATCTTATATAAAATATGCTTAAATGTGAATAGATCTAGTGATACTCATATAGAGTTTAGAATTCCTTATAAACAAAGGCTTCTACCAATGCATAATGGAAGAAGTCACTCAATGGAATTATTAGAATCATCAATCATAGATAGATCAAACAAGAAGTGATGAAAAATTATAATTTCACCCAAAATGACAATAACAATTGGAGGAAAGTACAAAAAACATAAGAGTATAGTAATAAACTTGAAATTTCATTATTCCTCCATGGATTTAGTGTTTGAATGAAGGAAACTCGCCAAACTTCCAGAATAAAGCAAACGAATGGAAAGAAAATTGGTATCTCATCTAAACTAAAGATTTTAAATGGATAAAAAGACAAGAACTCAAAGGAATAGCACTTCATGTATGAAATCTCATTCAGAATCTCATAAATCTAGAAATCAAATGATGAAAACTTGTCAATCTCCATAGATGTAACAATAAAGTAATAGAGAAACCAAAATACTAATCAAAATGAAGAATATCCATGAAGAAAATAGTAAGAGAACAAACGAGTAGCACATCATGTATGAACACTCACAAAATCTCAACCTCCTTCCTTGTTCAAGCTTTAACACTTTCCAAGATTTTCTTCCTTTAGCTTCTATTTTCTGTAAAAGGATGTAGAACCAGTGTTAACCATATATAACATGAAAATCTAGGAGAAAATGAGCCAACCCTGAAGATTTTCAAAGTTGGGAGTGAAACTTACCTAATTGGGGAATAATTTCATTCTCTTAGCTTAAGAACTTCCCTAATCTCTCTAACCCTTTTTCTCTTTACTCTAATGAAGAAAAATAACCTAAATGAAGTGTAAATAGGGTTTTAAATCGTCCTAGATGAGATCCCACATGTGTGGGGGTCCAATGGATGATTATCATGTCCAAAAATGGCAAAATATGTAAATTTTTGGACTTTTTAGCTTTTTCCTAGCCTTGACTAGTTAAGGGTTTGGTGACAGGTTAGGATTGACCGGTTAAGGGTTTGGTGACTAGTCAAAAGTTTCCCGAGGCACATGCCTCATGTCCTGACTAGTCAGAACAAGGGTCAAGGATTTATGAACTTTTTAGTTCAGACATCTTATGGTGAAACAGACATAACTTCCTTTAGAAGACTCTGTTTTGTGAACCTTTTGAAGCATTAGAAAATAGAATTGAAGAACTTTCCAATGATTTATGGTTTGTACTCTAATTCACTCGGGATTGGTGTAGGTGGTCCTATGAAATTACCCCAAATACGCTTTTGGGACAACTTTAGAATTTGACAAGTTCAAGGTCGGACTTGGGTTCTATGTTTTAAGTTTGGTCTAACGGGTTCTTAAATCACTCTATGATCTGTCTAAAACATGTGAAATGAAAACTTTACCCTTATGGGGCAAAATTACGGTTTAAGTGCAACATAGGGTGTTACATCAACTATCTTCAAGAAATGCAATAACGATACCTTTATGTCTTGAGTAAATCGGTTTAATTTTATTAAATTAAAATTACTTGACTTTTAAGATTAAGCTATTAGGGGATTAATTGGAATTATTAGATTCATAGATCCAATAATTTGAAAATATGTTTACTCCCACTACAAGCACAAACATAAACTCTTTTTCTCCCAACTTCGACGCCAAATAGTTCAATAGAAAAAACTTCTAGAGATGGGAATGCTGGATCTTGTATTTGCTTCAACATATTTAAGTCAAATATGTATTGACTAATGAACCTCCGGTATACCCTACCCCTGTTGGAGCCGTTGAGGCAAAGATAGGAGAGGCTACCAAGGCTAAATAAAAGTGGGATTAAGATCAAACTTGATGTCATCACCTGTTAGAGTCTATAACTCATGAATTGTTTGAATAGTTCTCTAAACAATTAGAGATTGTTAGGAAGCTCTGGGAAGCCCAAAAAGCGGTCAAGTTTGGTGAAAAGTATGACAACTAAAAGTTTCAAGTTCAAAATTATTTGGAATATAAAATGGTTAAAAATAGGCCCATTTTAGAGTAGATTCAAGAGCTATAAAAGACGATCGAATCTATATCTATTGTCGACATGCCACTCCCCTCAAAGTATCAAGCTAATGTTGTAATTGCCAAGTTGTCACATTCTTAAAAGGATTACAAGTTTAAGCTGGTGCATGAGAAAGAAGACATGTCCATGGAAGTCTAGAAGTATCATTTAAGAATCAAAGGGCTTCACTGTGAAAAGGGAAATAAAGAAGATCATTATGTAAAGTCCACATTGTCGAGAATAAGTCCAACGACAAAAAAAAAAAAAAAAACACTGAAAAAGAAGTAGTTTAAGCTAAAGTCTAATGAAAGAAGCCTTTCAAGAAAGACAAAGACAAAGTCAAATTCACCGGCTTCAATTGCGGAAAGCCAAGTCACATTGTTCGTGATTACAATAATAAGAAGACTGCCAATACAAGAAAAGACAAGGGGAGGCAAATAGTCAAACTTGAGAAGACAATTGCCATGATCACCGAGTTTAATCTGGTTAAAGAGGAAGTTGAATGGTGTGCAGACACTGGTGCTACACGCCACATCTGCAATGATAGGAACTTATTCAATTCCCATGGAAATGTAAATGGAATGAACACATACATGAGAAACTCCATCAATTCAAGTGTTAATGGTAAAGAGAGGTTGAGCTAAAATTTACTTCTTGGAAATCAATATTTCTACAATAAGCTCTATTGATGAAGTCTGGATTCAAGATGGTGTTTAAGTCCAATAAGGTTGTAGTGTCTAAGAATGTTGTAGTTTAAAGCAAATTGCTTATGAATTATGCGTGTAAAATTTGAATCCATAAACTGATTATATACTTTTTCCTATCCATATGAGATGTTTGAGTATAGATTAGTGATTTCATATTAAATTAATTTTGCATAACCATACATTTCTTCCTATAAGAAAACTCAAATATCTGTTTATCTGAAAAAACCAAATTATTGAGGAATTGATACTAAATAATAATCAATAAAAAATTATTTTACCTCAAAATCCTCCATGATAAATTCCTATGCCTCTTGTGGCTCTTATAGCACCTATGGCCCCTTACTTGAGTGACTCATATGCCCTGTTCTCCTCTTTCTTAATCATTTCATATCTCTTAATGAAGATAAGGAAGAACAACTGGAGATGTGAAGCTTTTTACATAAAAAAACAAAGATATTTAGTATATTGAGGAATGAAAAAAAAAAATTAAAAAAAAAAACTAACAAAGATAAAAAAACGAAACATGAGAACTGAATCTTAAGAGCCCCAAGAAGAAATTAAACTGAAAAGACAACAAAGATATTCAACATATTAAGTAACTGGATGAACATTGAAAAAATTATAGAACTACCTGGCACTTAAAAATAAATAAAACTAAAAGAAGTATGATCAACAACTAATTAACACCAAAAAACATAATAAATAAGACTAGCAAACCTATTCAAGGTCCTAAGTAGCCTCGGCATCATAAAAAATGTGCTAATTTAATTCTTGGGTATTAAAATTAGTTTTAGGACACTTTTTACAGGTCTTTAATGGTTTTTCCATGACCCTTCATTAATTGCTAATAGAAAGCAATTACAAAAAAAAAAAAAAAAAAAAAATTGAATAAAAGTAATGAATTTTTTTTTTTAACTTGCATAAATGCACACTATTTTAAAATTAATATAAACTGTAATTTGTATAAATGCACAATATTATTTGCATATATGAAAATCTTGCCTTACTTCAGAAGGAAATGTATCAAATATTCATTTATGACATAAATAATCTTAGACCCATAATAATTTATGACATATGTAGAACAAATACTAAGAAATTCTACCATATCCACTATCCTAATTCTATCTTATAAGGAAAAGTATCACTTATGATCTTTCAATAAGATACAATAAAAGAAAAAAAAAACAATAAAACAATCTAAATAGAATAATACATATTTATTCAAAAAATAGAATAATACATATTTATCCAATAAAATCTCCCAATATACTATCTAAACAGTCAAATAAAAAATGTTATATCACTAATGAAATAAAACACCAAAACAAAATAGAAAATTATAAAAAACTTTATTAATCCCATAATTATTTTTTACATATATTATCTTTGACATTTTTACCATTTATATGTCAAGATCTTCAATCACAGGTTGATATATCATTACTAGCCCATCCAATATTTTCTTGCATCTAAGGCTGCAAATGGACCGGATACGGACCAGATATGAGCATATCCGCTTCCGTATCCTATTCTAATGGATGTTATAAAACTATACCGTATTCTAAACGTTTAAAAAATTCGGATTTCGGACCGGATTTTGGATATCCGAAAAAGAAAAAAACAGAAAAACAATTCCAATATGTTGTCACAATTAGTGCATTCTTCCCTAACCCATGTCTATCCTCTCCAAAATCTTTGATGCCGTATACCTATGGGTGCCGAAATGGATCAAGATGGAACAAATATGAAGTAAATAGTTTATATATTTTTAAGGGTTTTAGTTATTAGGCTATTAATGATTATTGGATTAGTTTTAAATTCAACAATCTATTCTCTATATTCTATATATTGTTATATTTTTACGAAACGGATATTAACCGGAACGGAACAATATATATCCGTATCCTAACCATTTATAACGGATAGTTTTATAAACGGACCGGATAAGCTTATTTCGGATACGACGCAGACTGGAACACGGTAATTTTTCGGATAACTTGCAGCCCTACATACAACAACTATTAGCCTATTGAATTAACTTTTTTTTTTTAGTTTTTTATGAAAGAAAATATTTATTCAAATGAGGGAAAAGGCTTCCCTAAAGAATATAACAAATGGAAGAGAAAGGGAAAAGAGGAAGAGCAACCAAGCACAAGAACCCTGGACTAAATAGGGGTGCTGCCAATAAGCTCATTCTAATCCCTATAAAGGTCCCCAGATCTCAGATCCCTACAATCTTTACAAAGCGGAGCCCAAAAGAAAATTAAATCATTTACATTTCTATACACTTGATACGCCGGCAAGGCATGATCCTCGAAAACCCTCCTATTCTTCTCACCCCAAATAGACCAACAAATTGCTGCCGACACTAGCCTCCAAACCCGATTCCCCCTCCCTGAGAAAGCCCTACACCACCAAGCAGCAAGTAGGGACTTAAGGTCCCTAGGGAGAGCCCAGTAGATCCCAAAGTCCCTAAAAACCCCAAACCAAACTTCCCAAGAATACAGGTAATGAAGTCGGATATGACTCACGGATTCGCCATCCTCCTTACAAAGACTGTAAATATTAGTAAGTCTGAAGCCCTTTCTCCTAAGAATATCAACAGTGGAAGTTTTCCCAATTAAGCCACCCACATAATTGGGGTTAGAACTCCATTCTAGGCCCAAAAAACTAGGTGCCAGACCTTACACTATATAACCATCATGGCCAAACTTCCAAATCTTCCTGTCTCTTAGTTCAGATGAACAACCACATCCTCGAGCTTCCCCAACAAATTGGTGACCTCCAGTACCTCCCAGTCGAACATTGACCACCTAAGAATCGGATGCCATTGCACCTTCCCATTTAGGACATCAAAATAGTCAGAAACCAAGGTCTGGGGGTTCAAAGCAATTGTAAAGACCGAAGGGAAAACCCTCGCCATAGAAGTCTCGCCACATCATTTGTCCATCCATAATTTTGTTTTCTAGTCATTCCCAATCTCAATCCTCATCCCCTCCATAAATTCCTGGAAGAATCTCATTTTACCCTTCCACAGGCTAGAGCCATAGGGGCCTCTCACAGGCTGCGGGTAACCGTCCTCTTGCTCCCCATGTCTAGAAGCTGCCACTTTCCTCCATCTACTCTCCCTCTCAACCTCAAATCTCCACAACCATTTACATAAAAGAACCTTGTTCAGAAGCCCCATCCGCTTTAGACCCAAACCATTGTATTTTGTTATCAAACTAAAAATACCAAAACTGCTCCTGCATGAAAATATTTTAGATTTTAAATTATTGCAAATTCTAAAAGGAATTTTAACACCCATGGAATCAAGGATCGACCAATACTACAACAACAACAACAACAACAAACAGCCTTATCCCAACTATTTGGGGTCGGCTACACTAATCCTGTTCCGCCATTCCACTTTGTTTAGGGCCATATCTGCCATTAAATTACAAGCTGCCATGTCCCTCCTTACTACATCAACCCAGGTCAATTTTGGCCTTCCTCTAATCCTAATTAAAAAAATCAAAAAATATCCTTTCTTGCTAGGAGCGATTTTTGATATACAAGTAATATTGAAATTCAGCGAGAAAAATTCAAGAACCAGTCTTAGTTTTATCAAAATATTAGAATAATGAAAAGAGAATCAAAAGGGAGTGATATGGATCAGATGAACAGCATATAGAAAAGAAAACCTCACAAAAATAAACTGAAAGAAGCTGTTTTTGAAGAGGTATATTTGCACAGAATCTAATCATGGAATGCTTAGCAGTATGTAGGAGTTGTTCGGCAGATTTCTGGATTTCAACAGCTCCCATCTTCAAGTATGATGATGGAACATAGAAGGAGAACAAGAAAATAGATAGAAAGAGAAAGAAAGAAGAAGGGATAGGAAGAAAGTAGTAGAAAAAAGAAGAAGCAAGAAGAAACTAGAGAAAAGAGAAGAGAGCTAGGGTGACATCCCTTGAGCAATCCGTACTGCTACAACCATAGGATAAAATTCAAAAAAACACAAACAATTTTTTCTTCAATAATCCAGCCTAATCTATTACAAGTTGTGGGGTCTTATTTATAGACTCAAAACCCGAAAATTAGAAAGACTCTTAATACTAACCCTAAGCTAACTTGGACTTCCAGATACAAGGACTTCCTAAACAACACAACCTCTAAAACCAACTCCTGATAGGGACAATCGGCCAGCCCTATTGTAGGGCCCACACATTGGCATTGTGACCTATTAAAAGACAAAAATATAGGGCTGTTATCCAACCATTAAATCCCCCATTTACCCTTGGAAAAATTGCTTTATTACAAAAATACCCTTGGACCCTAAAACACAAATTAACCCTGGAACTATTGGCCTTATTATATGAATATTCACATCACCTAAAACACCCTAAGTAACATACAATGACACAAGACTTGAACCTTGCTCTCATGTGTGACGGCACATACAAGAACTTTTTTATGTTGTCTGCATCACAAATTTAATGTCACAAACAATCATAATTTAGCATGGCAAAATTAATTTATTTTTCTTCAACTACATTTAATAGCAACAAGATTTTTTTTATTTTTTTTTTTTGCTGATAACTTGGAAAACTTTATAGATGAGGAGAAAAGCCACTTATAAGAAAAAGAAAAACAAGAGAAAGAGAAAAGAGAGAGAAAATGATCCCTTCAAGACAACAAATGAGACCCCCATACAGAAATTTAATAAAAACTAAACATGAATTACATCCGAAAGACTTCTCGTAAAAGTAGAGTCCCTATGAACTCCCCCTTTAGCCAGAGCATCAGCCACCAAGTTGGCCTCTCTTTGAACCCATGCGAATGAGATATTCAAGAAGGAAGCAAGAAAAACCGCTTCTTTAAATAAATGCTAGAACCTCCAGGGGCCCTTTTTGATGTCCTTCAACTAACTAATCACAATTGCCGAGTCTCCTTCCATGGTAATGTGAAGGATATCACCCCTTGCATGAATCAATCAGAGACCGAACAAAACTGCCATTGTATCTGCATGAATGGCATCCCCCACAACCAATGGCCTGGAATATGCTAGAATGCATGCACCCGGCAAATCCAAAATTAGTCCATCAAAGCCAAAAGAACCTAGATTTTCCAAAGAGCACCCATCAAAGTTTAGTTTCAAGTCCGAACCCATTGGGAGGTCCATACTTGTTTGTGTTGCCTTTTGGGCATATTAGGAAGTCTTATTCCACGGGACCATGATTGACAATCTCATTAGGGATCTGCCCATCATCATCAACACTATTTCTCTCCATGGAACATTCTTTGGTTCCGAACAACAAGAAGTTTTTATGTCCCAAATAGTCACAGTTTAGCAAGATCAGATTCTTTCCCTCTTTTGTTTAAATAACCAAATATCATGTTTCAAGCACAGATTCTTAAGTCTTCATATTTTATATCTGTTGTTTATCTAAAAAAATAAATTGTATTTAACAAAACAAGAGGGAAAAAAACAAAAATTTGAAGAAAGAGATGCAAGGTGTGTTAGTTATAAGACTCATTAAAGTATCAGTTATTTCCCCTCTCTTGAGCAGATTCTCCTTTTCCTTCCCCAATTTCTTAGAAACAACATCTAATTTCAGCTGAGTTCACCATCAGTGTGTACAGAAAAATCCAACATTCCAAATGAGAAGATCTTTTCCAGATAACGTATAATATATTTCTTTGTAGTAAACATTAATCTAAGCAAGTAACAATCAACACACATAGCCTTCATGGTAAACTATCTGCTCTCTTACAGTTCGTTAGAGCTCATTATGTTTCATTAATTAAGACACTGAAAGATCAGAACTGACTCCCCTTTTGATTAACCAATATAACATCAGAAATTACAGTCCACAGACATAACTATAAAATCAAGTAGATTAATTTGAGAAAACAAAAATGCAAAGCTATTGGTAAACCTTCAGAGGAACAATTAGTCCAGAAAGACCGTTGTCCAGTGTTTTACCTTCATAAGGAGACTGTGTAGGGCCAAGAATCATGACATTGAAATACTGCATGTTGTCTTTCGAAGGAGACGCACTGATCCCTGGAGCTGTCTCAACAGAGCACAAATATTATATGTATTGAATTTTCATAAAATTGCTACCCGCTCAATAACATGAAAAAAAAATTTAGGATCTGTAATCTCCACAGAAATCTCTATCCTACTATCTAAAGAAGAAGAAAAATAAAAGTTAAAAACTATAGATTTCCAAAATTTTGAAACAAAAACGGCATATTTAACGAAAAAAAAAAATCTATAAATACAAAATCGATTCCATCAATTTAAAGTGAAATTTCAGAATATTAACAAATGAAAGCATTAATTAGTCTGACCACACGAAAGCGATTAAATGAATTAAAAAAGGGAAGGAGATTAAGATCGTGAGAGGGGGAGAGAGATGAGAGATACCTGGTTCGCTGAGGAGCCGATGTGTTTCCTGTTCAATCACAGCATAAAGTACCAAAAATCAAAAACTTAATCAAAAATCCTAGAAATGAAAAACGACTGTAAGAAAAACAAAATCAGGAAGAAGAACAGATTAGATTCGCATAGCAAATACGGCCGACTACGGATGAGAGAAAGGGCGAGAGGAGAAGAATAAAAAAAAAAGGAGAGAAAGGAAGTGTATGCCACGGAAGATAATCAGAATCACTTACCTGGAAAGGCTATGAGTTTGAGAAGAATCGAGAAGGGATTTAACCAGGGTTTTTCGAACGGATGATGTCCAGGAATACTCTGGAAGAAACTTTAGCCAATAAGAGAACATCCGCCAACTGCCGTTCCTTAAACCCCCCCGAACTGAAGCAACCACTTGAAAGGTCGTCGGACATGGCGGAGGTGGCTCAGAAGCTGGGGCAGCTGGAGATGGTGATGGGTAACGCTCAGGAGGATGGGATTTCTCCTGAGGGAAAAAAGCCCTAAATAATTTACAGATAGAAGACAGAGGGGGTGCTTTTCGCGGGAAGATATAGATGGAAAAAAGGGTAAGGCGGCAAAAAAATATCGCAACACTAATACAGCGTTTTAAAAATACAAAAACGCTGCCTATTAAAAATTGTTTTTCTTGTAGCAGCGTTTAGAAACGCTGTTTATGTTCTTTTTGCGCAAGAAAGATTTCCATTTTTTACTATAAATCGAAATTAGATGCCGTTTCCTAAAAACGCTGTATAAATCGAAATTAGATTTCTATAAGCGCTGTCTATTTAAGTTTATACAGGATTTTATGAAGGTAGTATATTTATGCCCTTTTCACAGCGTTTTCTATAAAAAAAAAAAGCATTATATATTATTCACTTTATGCAGCATTTATACAAAAACACTGCCTAAAGGTGTGTTGTTTAAAGTTAATTTTGTTGTAGTGTTTGCTCATAGATATAGGCATCATCAAGACAACAAGCAGACGCCCACTCGACAAACTCAGGCATCCTCAGCCTAACTCGGTCAAGGATTTGGAAAATAAAGCGAATATCATCCAACCGTGTGATAGATGCTATGGAGGAAATCCCCTCGGCTGCATAGGAGATATCGGCAAAGCGAGACCACTCAACTAGTGCAAAAGGATGTGCAAGCTCAAGGGGATCTGCCCAAACGGAATTATTATCTAACTCCATAACTGATTTAGGGGACTCTGAGTCAACACTCATATGACCAAGGGCGTACACAACCTCAATTGAAGGGTTGAGAACCCTTAGGATATCTCTAACAATTCGACTCAATAAAAAAAGGTCAGCAGGTAATATATTCAAATCAGGGGGACTCTGATGCAACTAAAGGAAAAAACACACACACAAACGAAGTAAAAGCCCAGAGGAGTCCCTGTGGGATCCAGGGCTAAATGAAAGAGAAGAGATCTTGGATGAAGAAGTAAAAAGATTTAGAATGAAAGGGAAGGGGAAGGATCGAGCTATGTACCTTCCAATGAATAAAAAATTTGGGCCTTGCAAAGGAGAGGCTAAGACCTTTGAAGCAAAATCACCCATGTTCAGAACAGAAGGAACAACTCAAGAGAGTTCAAAAGAATTTGAATGACAATATGATATAAAGGGAAACCAATCGATATTTATAAGCAACTCGAGCCGCACCCCAATCATTAGATCATCCGGACCAATCCGCACTATCAAACAAGCCTGCTAATTGAGTAAAAACAATTGTGGACGTGATGGCATGGGTCCCTATGAAGCAGGTGTCATAACTGTAGCAATCTGAAGCGTCTCAGGCGTAAGTGGGACAAATGACCTACCATAATCCCAACAACCAAGCCGACAGATGGCCTAGGGAATGGGGGCTAGATGATGATGACATATCCTGTCCGAGATGATGAACCAAGCAAATCAAGTAGCTTGCTCAAACCAGACTAGTTATAATTCACACCGAATACCCAGTCACGAATGACCAAGCCCCCGACCGAGCAACATGATGACTGAGCTGACCGAACAACATGATGATCGAGCCAACCAAGTAACATGATGACTGAGCCGACTAAGCAACATGATGACCGAGCCAACCGAGAAACATGATGACTGAGTTGACCAAGTAATATGATGACCAAACCGACCGAGCAACACGATGATTGAGGTGACCAAAGCCCCAACGATGCCAAACTGACCGAGCGATGGGTGCCAACTGCCATCAGGATAGAAGGGCGGTTACAAGGCGCGAAGTGATACAGGGGAACAATCAGGTGATTTTCACTTTTTGAGGGGGTGCATTTCACTTTTTAAGGGGGTGCATTTCACTTGTCGGCGCTGATGTGCCTGCCCCCTGACATGGGGTAGAGAGGAGCATAAGATAAGAGGAGCGGATACAATCCGCTGTGCCCACTGGTGGAGTGGTGCCAACTCTTCTGATTGCCATTGGCAAAGGATCAAACATGTGTCGAATAGGAAATGCAACAACAATAGTAATCCACATCATCAAAGGCTTAGGAGCATGTTTGGATTTCAATGTTCTTTACTTGC
>JAOXJP010185312.1:0-12375 GCA_025762735.1 Platanus orientalis
TGATGGAGAGCATACTTTGGAGTAGTTGACTTAGTTATTTGATTTTGTGGACAAACTTTAGTTTTAGTTGAATTATGATAGTTTATTTCAGTTTGAAAAGGGTTGTAATCAGATTTTTATTTTAGTTATGGTTTGTTAGTTTGATTCAATAAAAATATTTATATTTAAGTCAGACCTATGGGATTGGAATGGTTCAATGGTGAATGAATTCCGCTATTATGTGAATGAATGGATGGATGTATGGTAATTTGTGAATGAATGGATGGATCTATGGTAATATGTGAATGAATGAGTGAAAAAGAGAGAAAAAAAGAAATTTATATATTTTAGCAGGTTGTAGGTACATATATGCTTATGACATGATATACATTTAATATTCTAATACAAATTCTATAGCCCCGAAATGTATAGAGTTTGGGATTGCGATAGATACTTTCATAGATCCAGTAAGAACTAAGCTAGATTATAAACTTATGCCTTTTTCTAAGAAGAAGTTTGTCTCTGACCAATATCGATTATGGACCTTTATAGTTGATTGATCTGATGTAAAGGCCTATCGCACTTGGGGGAGTTGCCTACTAGTTCAGGAATTGATTGTTGTTGGGGTGAGATCCACTGAGACGGAGGTTTATTCACCCATTTTAGTGGCTTGTCCATTTGGCATGGTCTAATTGATCCTTGCTCCCCCAATTGAGATTCACAAATCTCCTTGGCATTCTCAATACTAGTTTCAAAACAATGGTATCATCGAGCTATCAAAACACTTTTAGGAGAAGATTAACAATTTTGTCTTTTTGCCTTTCGAGAAAATATTCGATCTTCGACTTTTCATGATATCTGGTGGTTGACCTTTATCCAATCGACCATAGATGCCTTGAAGTTAATTATAAGTAGGATGTGCCCCGTCTTCGAACTTCGAACTTCAATCATCTAGTACTTTTTACTCTTGGCTAATGTTTAGGAGTACTAGATCTCTGACTTTCCTTTGCATTATAAACTGATCTAAATCTTGCATAGATTCCACTAAAGGGAATTTAGGAGTACTAGCTCTTCCAGCCATTGTTCCTCTACATCATATCCCCTTACTGCTTACTTATCTTGTGTTGGTTGAAGAGCAACTACTAGAAGATGCTATCAAACCACTAAAGAGACCTAAGCATAAAGTATTATAGCAGAATAAATATGTTTCTGAACTAACCCCCTCGAGGCTCCATCAAATTGCAAACCAACAATAGGCCACCATCACTGTAGTGAAGGTGGAGGTTGAAGAACAGGGCTCTTCCAAGAAAAATAAGGTTGATGCACTATCAACGAAGAAGAAACATTTAAAAGAGTTAGAAGAAGAGAAAACGAGAGTGCAAAATAAACTCAAATCCCTGAAGGAAGAAGAGTAGAGGGAGAAAAAAAGATAAAAGGGAAGTTGAAGGATAAACTAGGGAAATCAACTCCACATACAAAAGAGGAAAGCGTTAGAAAAGAAGACAAAAAAATGCAAAGAATAACATAAAGCAAGGAAAAAAACTAAACGACTTGAGAAAACAGAAGCACCTCAAACTAAGATCTAGGTGAAAGACGTACAATGAATCTAGATGACAGTTTCAACACAGGATGAAAATATTTTTTGAAGAAAACTAGAAAGCAGTTGCATAAGAAAGACAATTCCTCTAGGAAGAAGAGAGAAAGAAAGAACAAAAAACCAAAGTAAAACAAGAAGAAGAGGAAATGCAATGAAAGTTTGAGGAAGAAGAGACATAGAGGAAGAATAAATTTAAGGAGAAAGAGGTAAAGGAGAGGAAAGCAAAAAAAAAAGAAAAGAAAGGAGCAAAGGCTGAATTAAAAAGGAAATCCGAAGAAGAACGAAAACGTAAGATAATTGAGGAAGAGGCGATACAGCGGGAAGAGGAGAACAAGGATGCCAAAAAGGAAGAAGAAGAATAATAAAAAGAAAAGGTAGAGAAGGAAGAAGAAGAAAAGAACAATGAAGAAGAAGCAAACTCCTTTATCCAGGATGAATCCCCTCTCAAAGTGCTGAAGGAAGTAGTCTTGCTTGATGAATCTTTGTTCGAGCAAGTCGATGGGTCTACAACTATTCTTATTTTAATCCATCCTATCTTGGACGACCAAGAAGAAAAAGAAAAAGGACCAGGAAAAGAACATGATTTCTTGGATGAAATGGGCGTCGATGTAGACATATTAAAGGAAGTTAAAGTGCTAAAAGACAAAGATTCAATTGCCTCCCCCATCGACACTCAGCAAAATGCTCCACAATCTCTATCTGTAAGTCTTTTCCATCTCTTAGCCATCCTCATTTCACTTATCATTTCCAATCTGATACTTTTTGATATGTTTTTCAGGAGCCCTTGAGACATGTTTGGCTCCCCACTCAACTGGGCTAAAGGATCCACATATGCTGCTTTCTTAGGCCAGGCTTGTTAGCTTTTCTCTAGGGGGTCGAATGGGGTCAACTTATCCTATGTCAAAAATTACTTCAGAGCTTTCCTAAGTCTGATTCAAGGAGGCACTTGTTGAATTGAAGGCTCTGTTCGATAAGGGTGCTAACATTGTACTTTTAGATCCTCTCCTTAGTGCATCCTTAAGTTCTTTGGTGGAAGTTGTTCTTCGACATCAAGCACATATATCGAATGACCAATGGTTATCCCTTGGGCTATTCTTGTCTCATTTCCTTAAAGTTGCAAGACAACTCGAATCATGGTGGAAGAAGGATTAGGAGACTCAAATGCTGAGAGAAGAAGTATATCAGTTAATCAACATTTGGGACCAACTAAAGCAACAAGTGGACACCTTAGCAAACGAGCTCAATTCCAAGATGTGTAATGCACAAGCACTAGAAACTAAGTTTCACGTTCTTTGCTAAGGGATCCTGGCTGCTTAGAATGAGCTAGCATAGTTGCTTTCTTGAGAGGCAGCCATCATGTTGAACTCGAGAAACTTCCCTACTCTGAGGAGGTTTTACAAAAATGTTGAGAAGAGATTGCCTCTTATGCACTTACAGTGACCGATCGGTGGGCTATGTTCCCCTCAATTCTTAAATTTTAATTTTACCCGCTTGTAATTCTCAAACTAACCTTGATCTTAAGCTCAAATTGATTTTTTGTTTTAATGAAGACATTGCTAGTCTTTGATTGTTTTTCGTGAATGATTACGTGTTCAATACCATCAACATGCACTAGTATTATTAGGTTCATTGTGGCCCATTAATTGCAACTAAAGGTCCATGAACTAATGCCCACACTTCCTCAATTAGATGATACACGGGTTGATTGCTAATGTAATCTTGTCATTTTTAGTTTTTTTTTGCTAACAATGTTCCATGTGTCATCTTTGTAGCTTATCCAAAGGCTTAAGGACCTTTTTAAGTCTTCTATGAAATGACTCAAAGATCTATTCCAGAAAACCATTTCATGCCTTCCTTTCTTAACCAAGCAATTATTTATTTTTTGGCTTGATATGGTCAATTCAATTGTCACTTCTATTGCGTTTTGTTTATACCTTCTCAATGGTTTGGATTTAAGGAGACAAACAACCTTTTTAGAAAAAAGAGTAATATGGTGTCATTTCTAAGAGTAGACACTTCATTTCTTAAGATGAAGCCCTTGATTTGCTATCAATCTTGGGTCTTTTGAGGGCTATAAATACCCCTTCTTCCCCTCTCCTTTGGCTCATTTCAATGGGTGTCCTCTCACTTAAGGTTAATCCATTTTCATTGTGTTCTTCCTTATGATTTTTCTCATGTGTTAGTTGCTCCCTTGGCTCCACACAACTGTAGCATGTGGAGTTGGTTCCAAACTTTGTTAAATGAGTTTTTCTTTTTCTTATATCTTACTTTGGGGAGCCATGTGCCCCTTATCTAGGTCCTTCCAAGATCTAGCATGACATTTTTTTTCTGAGTTTGGTCAAATTTCACAGCCATATGGCTCCTCGGTAGAGTTTTTACATCCTTGAAAATAAAGTTTGTCATCATTTTTAGACGTTTTTACTGATTGTTTTCCTTTTGCAAGCCTACTTGAGTGAAAGAAAGGGACTCCTATCTTAGATCTTTGTTTGAGATCTAGTGGTAAAACATTTTTTTTCATGGCTCGGACATGCTTCTAGGCCTCCTAGTTCTCTTGTGAGTATCCACCTCCTAGGGTTTGAACCCCATACAGCCTGCATGTGTATTTTTCGTTATGCTTTCTAACGAGTCAAGGTCTTCTTACCTTGTTATTTCTTTTACAGGAACTCCACCAAGGGTTCCTCGGTGCTTTGGGGTCTCTTTGAATCTCTAGCTGATTCCTTAAAGCTACACTTTGGATGGTTTAGATACTCATTTGTGGTGATGGATGGAGTGTTCGACGCACCCCTTTGATGGGTTCGAGGTACATTCACTAACCATTCATTTAGCAATGATAATCTATCTCAAGCTCAATATGGTTCTTCAAGGGGAATTCCACATTGATGGTAGTGAGGCGTATTGAAACCTTGCACCTAGCATACTTCATCTAATTGTAGGAGGCACTTGCTAAAGAGTTTGACAGATAGTTTTTACATAACATCGCTTTGTTAGCCTCTCATGGCTTGTAATGCAATTTGTATTCATTTTTGTCTAATTGTACTACTGAATTTTTTTAAAAAAAATAAATCAACTCTTTCATTTTGACCATTTGTTGGTTTTAGCCACTTACTGGCTCAATACTTTGTGTATCAATGTTGTATCCCACATGGATGGTTTTTATGTCTTTAAATATTTACCATTGATTGCCCTTGAGTGTTTGCATCCGTCGATGTGCATTAATCAATAAGCATTCCCACTAAGCGCTTCGCTGACCAAATACGGTCCCTCCTAATTCAGGGAGCATTTCCCTAAGGCGGGGTCTTTAGAGCCTGAAGGCAAGACAAATTTCTATACTAAGTCATCTTTGACAAATGCCTTGGGGTTTACTTTTTTATTATAGGCTCTTGCTACTTTTCATTTTTGCAACAAAATCAAATCCAAGGCCGCTACCTATGTTTCATCGATATCATCTAATTTTACCATCATGGTTGAATGATAATTGATGTGACTTAAGTTATTCTATTGAGCTATTCAAAGTGATTGTGTGGTAATTTCCATAGGCAAGACTCCATCATGCCCAAAAACCAATGAGAATAGAGTTTTCCTAATACTTAACCTTTTCGACATTTGATAGGCCCAGAGTACTTTAGACAACAACTCATCTCAATTCGAGACATTATTCCTGATTACCTTTCATAGATTATTTTTGATAATCTTATTTTTTGATTCTGTCTGGTCATTGGCTTGGGCATAATAGGGTGTTGAGTTTATTATTTTAAACCCATAATCTTGTGTAAAGGCTTGAACTCGAGATCCATTGAATGTTGTCCCTTGGTCAACTATAATCTACTGAGGATTCCATATTGATGAATCATCTCTTTAATGAACTAGACCACATCTCTCTCATTTACCTCTTGATATGGTTTGGCCTTAACCCAGTTTGTGAAGTAGTCAGTTGCTACCAACACAAAGCAGTTTCTACGAATTGTGGTTGACCTAACTTTCCCTATCATGTTGATGGCCCAACAACTCCATTGCGGGGACGTGGGGTATTAGCCCATGATTCTGGCATGTTTCACATCCTTATGCATATCTAATGCATTCTTGTAAAGCTGATGGTCAAAAGTAGCCATATCTATGGATTACTCATCTCATCTTGATTCCTAGTTGATGAGCTCTACAAACTCCTTCATGCACTTAAGCTATAACTTGTTTTTCATTGTCAGTTCCTATAAATTTAATTAGTAGGTCATTTGCACCCCTTTTGAACAACTATGATTGGCCATTGAGTATGACATACTTTCTCGCTTTGAGTTTGATGGTGTTGTTTGTGGTTTGATTCGAATCCTTCAAATACTGGACTATGGGGTATCTCTAGTCACTAGGAACTAAATCAACATGTAGAACCTCGAGGGTATATTGCTCATCTAGTATAGTTGAGATATGCCATATGTAGAGCTTAATTATGTTATTCACTAGTTCATCATTACTCTTGTACCTGAAGATAATCTATGCTACATCATTAGCTTTTTTATTCAACTCTCAAGGGATATGCTTGATGTTAACGTCATTGAATTTCTTCAACAATTGCATTATGATTGCTAGGTAAGGGAACGCCGAAGGATTGGTACACTTATATTCACCAATCATCACTTGCCGGACTATTAGCTGTGAATCACCATACAAGTCAATAGTTGAAACCCCAAGTTCCTTTGTATTTGGAGCCCTAGAATCAGAGCTTCATATTTGACTTGGTTGTTTCAATATTCTCCCTTGAGCTTAAAAGCCAATTCTATTATTATTCCTAATGGGGGTTGGATTATGACACTTACTCCTACATCGTGGTTAGTTTGAGATCCTCAAAGTATAGTTTTCAAGGATTTAGGCTAATATTTATTGTTTCTATGTTAGTGACTATCTCTTGGCACAGATGATCTACCAAGAAGTCTGCCAATGTCTGACACTTTATAGCCTTTTGTGGTACTCATACGAGGTTGAACTCAATGAGGGCTAAGCTCCATTTGCCCATTCTTCCTCCAAGGATGGGTCAAGAAAGCATATATTTTATAACATTAGTTTGAGCAATGACATAAAAAACATAAGACCGCAAATAGTGCCATAATTTTATTTCTATGAAATATAATGCTAACCACAAGTTCTCTATGGAAGTGTAGTTACATTCAGCCTTTTGAAGCATTCTACTTAAATAAAAAATTTCTTGCTCATGACCATCCTCATTGTCTTGAGCCAATAAATTGGCTATCGAGTCACTAGTGGCTGATATATATAGCTCAAAAGTCTTTCCTTTGCTGGGTGGAGTTAACATTGGAAGCTTCAACAGGTACTCCTTTATCTTTTTGAAGACTTGTTAGTGCTCTTCATTCCACAAGAAATCTTTGCTAGACTTTAGTTAAAGCAGAGGTGAGAACACATTTGTTTTGCTTCCAATATTTGAGATGAACCTTCTTAAAAATTTTAATTGTCCCAAAAATCTCTACAATTCTTTCTTAGTTGAGGCCTAGCTTGGATTATAGCTATAGCCTTATTTTGATCCTCCTCATGCATCAACTATGCACCAAGAAACCAAGAAAGTTTCCTATGCTTACTCTGAAGGCATGTTTCAAAGGATTCATCCTTAGCTGATGCTTTCTTATTTCGATGAATCCCTTCTCGAGGTCTAGAAGATGACTCTTGAAATCATGGGATTTAATAACTACATCATCGATGTATATTTCCATGAACCGTCCTATCATGTCAGTAAAGATCTAGTTCATGGCTCATTGGTATGTGGCACTAGCATTTTTCAGACCAAATGACATAACTAACCATTCAAATGTCCCAAGGGACCCTAGGCCTCAAAAAGGATGTTTTATGCACATCTTGGTTGGCAATGAAAATCTAGTTATAGCTAGAATGTCCATCCATGAAAGACTATAGGCATATCAACTATAGATATAGGATAGTTGTGGCTAGAATGCCCATTGTACTACTTCATTGACTAGTAGATAAACTATAGGCATAGGATACTCATCTTTGGAGGTAGCCATGTTTAAATTTCTAAAATCAATGCAAACACACAAATTACCATTCTTTTTCAGCATATGAACTACATTCAATAACCACTTGACATACCTAGCAAGCTGAATAAATCTATCCTCGAGTAACCTCTCGATTTCTACTTTGATTCTTAGAGTCACTTCAACCATCATTCTTCATGGAGGCTAATGGAAAGGAAAGTACCCTTTCTTAATAAGGAGTTGATGTTCCACCAGTCGCCTCCCTAAATGGGACAACTTTGAATATTCTCATTCAAAGTAATCCTTGTATTGAAGGAGGAGCTTCATCATATTCTTAAACTCTTATGGCTATAAGAAACCACTAGTATAAGTTATCCTTGGCTGCTCATTGGTACCAATGCTTACTTCCTTTAATTGGTCTTGCACCTCAGCCTTCAAATCATTGAGCTTGGTTGGGGTAGTACCTGATTCTTCTAGACCAATTGCATTTGGTCCCAAGGTATCTTGAGTTGTAGCACACTTGGTAAAATACATCTTATCTTTTTATGGCCATTCATATGGCCTCCTCCCTTTTTGTTAAAAGGAAATTTCTCATTGTTGATTTCTTTCTCAACCAGCCCCTTTTTTAGGGTTTGTTTAGCAGGTCTAGTTTAGCTAGTTCTCTGCACATTTCTTTAAACCCTTCAATCAATAGGGGTTCATCCTTCCCTACTATTACCTCTATTGGCCTACATTCTCTACAATAGCCAATAAGCTTGACGGTCCCAACTTCATCACTGTATAGCTAGTCCTTAATGTTATGAGCAGCAACCATGAATGACTTTCATCTTCATGAATAATCTCTATATCATTATTGTCATTTTAAAATATGAGTAACTGATGTAATGAAGAAGGTACACAAAAATTTGAGTGAATCAAATCTCTAACCAATAGGGCGTTGTAATTCGAGGTGGTGTCCACAAAAAAGAAAGCGGTGAGCACCACCTTGCCACCAACCTTCAACTCGATAAGGAGAACCCCTTTGGTTCTGGTGGCATTACTAAAAAAACCCACGAACTGAAACATTTATATGAATCAGATCACTATCATTCTTTGATAGATTCCTCAACATCGAGAACAACAAGATATTTACCGCTACACTATTATCGACTAAGACTCGGTTAATGGGATTACTCTCCATGCAAACTTTTATGTACATGGGTTTTAGATTCTAGGTAATGTTTCTAAGTGGCTTTTCAAAATTGATCTTACCCAAATCACTTCTTTTTCCCTCTTTACCTCTAGTTTTGGCTCATCTCCATCATCTAACTCGATGTCTATTGGACTTTCTTCCTGTAAGACCACACCATCTCTTTCTACAACCTAAACTTTCCCTACCTGAGCTTTGAAATCCATTGGTAGTGTCATGATCATGTTACAATCAAAAATCCCTTAAGGAATGTTGAAGGTCACAATAGTTTTGTCCATGAAAGACTCAAAGGGCGTGAAGGATTCGATGAGTAACTCTTGTTCAACACAGAATTCTTTGTAGTTGAGATCCTTGTTACTTGGGGCTCATTGTCAATCCAAGACTCTGGGTTTATTCTCTTTGCCTTGACCTCACGAGGCTTCTTGATTTGACTAGCTATGACATTCTTTGGGCATTGCTTTTGATTAATCTCCATGCTCTCATCTTCTTTCTTGGTTGACTTTTTCTTCTTGGACCTTCTGATTAGGACCTGGATCACCCTCGGTTCCTAGTTATCATTCACATTGAAAGTAGGGAAGTACCCCATTTCTAACCTTTTGTGATCTCTTTTGGATTCCTTTTGCTCGGGAGCCTTTCCCTTCATTTTGCTTAATTCCTCGACTGACCTGTGCTTCTCTTAATCTTCAGTGGGTGCTTCGATCTTGTTGTCGACTTCTTCATTTTTGGCTTTCTACCCTCGCTCATTTTGCAAGAAAACTTGTTGCCTTAGCCACTGTCGTTTCTAAGTTCTAGTTATGAAGGGAATGTCTAGGTTGTACCTGTATTTGAAAGTAGGCCTACCCCTTAGATAGGGCTTCTGTCCCAGTGAGGTTAGTGTGACCCACCTCTTTAGCTCTATCTTTATTGGCTTGACCATTCGAATCTCTATGTATGTGTCTTGAGCTTGGATTTGTTGCTACAGTTGTGGAAGCCATGTCTTGTATATGTATTCGTTAACTTCTCTAGCCCATTTATTGGGCTGATAGTCAAATCTTCGCATTGCCAGTTTGTTTTGCCTTTGTGGGCCTTTAGTCGAGGTGAAGCTAGGATGGTAGTTTCCTTGATTCTAACTTTTATTTTGGTAAGTCGTTGTTCCTCTCAACTGGGGTCTTTGCCTTAGTCTGCCTAATAATTGCCACAAAGGCCATAAACTTGGCCATAATAAGACTACAACGATCACACAGGCAGAAATAAATTAGGTCACATATGTCTTTCTCTACTTTAGGAATTGGGCACTACAGGATTTCCGTGTATGCTACTATCTTTATTTATTGTTCAACATGTGAAGTAACTCCAGATTTTCTTGGAACATGTTCCTCATTCCAGCAAGTTCTCTGCATCTTCAGTTTTGATGTAGTCATCAACTCTTCGTAGGTCGGCTCTATTGACTTCTTGTTTTGAGGATATGTATCCCTTTCAAATAAGAATTGATAGTTAACCATGGTGTTAGTTAAATGGTTAGGCTTTAAATGCTCACAGCTCGAGGATGTCAATTGGATAGAGACCATATCGACTAGCTTTGGAAATGGATTTGTATCCACTTTCGTGGCCTCTATTTCATTAGGGAACCTTTTTATAGTTTTTATCGATTTGTTCCTAAATGAAATTCCTAAACACCAAATGCACTTGTTAGTGGAGTGGGTATAAGAGTTATTCCATTTACAGTAGTTCCTCCCTCAAAGCTCTAAGAGAGAGCGTAGTTGTTGCTTTCCAACTAGCTTGATTTGCTTGGCATCTAGTAGCACATTGAAAATTTGATAAACTTCACTCAAGTCAAAAGAATAATTTTTAATTGCCGAGGTTGGTCTACTGGACTTTGGGCCTGCATTATTTTCCTAATCAACTAGATCGACCTCATAGTTTGGGTCCTGGTAATAGGTCCCATAAGAAACATTCCTTCTTTGATTCGCTTCCCTGAGGATGCTTTCATATTGAGTATCCATCTTAGAGAGTTCAAATAAATCAAAGATGGTTATACCCTTGAATTTCTTTCTTAGCTTGAAATCAAAGCAATCTTAGGCCAGTCTCACAAATTCGATATCAAGTATACCACTTAGGCGTCAAAGATTTTCTCACTTGAATCTCATAATGAACTTCTTAGCTGTTTCCCTTGGTTGTTGCTTCAACCTAGCCAAGTCAGCTATTAATACTCTGAGATCAGCTTGTGTGAAATGAGTTTGAAATTTATCCTCTATTTTTGCCCAAGTGTAGATCGAATTGGGGGGTAAATTAGTGTACCATGTGAAAGCTTGTCCCGTTAGTGAATTCAGGAATAGCTTAAGCTTGTTAAAGCCATGGTTCGACAACTCTTCACAGTGGGTGGCAAATCGGCTAATGTGTTCCATTGTGATTTTGTTGTTCTTGTAAACAAAGTGGCAAAATTAGGGATTTTGTGTACCCTAGGAAACTCTTAAGCCTTGTCAATATGTGTAGGGTATGGTTTCTTGTAAGTGGGCCTTGCAATCCTTCTGAATCTTGGCCTATACATTTGCTCAAGCAAGTTTGCAAGTTAGTCTTAAGGTGGAAAATTCAAACTATATGCTTGGTAACCATATTACTAGCCTGGGCCTTGGTATGGTTGATGGTACTGGTTATACTGGTTTTGTTGTGGACCAAGTTTGTATTGGTTTTGCTGTGGACCAGGGTCGTAGTAATTATCCTTTTGTCTATACTAACCATAAGTAAGGCTATCAATCGAGCTAGGTTGAGGTCAGCCCGGACTCAACTGAAAATGTTTTACACGAGCCTAAACTCGGCCCAAATAAAACTTTGAGCCTAAAAGTTGGGCCCAAACTCAGTCCATTTTAAAACAACAGGTTATGGGCCAAGTTCAGGCTACCCGAATTAAAACTCTTTTCTTAATTTTTGGGTTAATTTTAGATTTTAGGCCTATAATTGCCCCTATATGCATATTATATGGGTTTCTTTGAACAGTTAACACTTGAACTATTTCATGATAGTAAATTTGTTAAGAATATATGGATCCAAAATGAATAAAAAATTATAGACCTAATATCAACATATAAATAAAATTATTTTTTGCTAATTAGTTTGGGCTAGGCTGAGCTGGGCCTCGGGCTAAACTTGAGCTTACCTAAACTCGCCTTGAATAAAACTTTGGGCCTAAACTTAGCCTAGCCCCAAATTAGGTTGGCCTAGCCCAATTGTTTTTTGGGTCAGACACATCGGACTTTGGGCTAACCCGGCCTAATTGATAGCCTTAACCATAAGGGTAATTTAGGTTCTCAGGTGTTTGATATCCTTGGGGTAGATACCCATTACCAAATGGACAATTGTTATCCATTTGAGCCTGAACAAGTGGCTCACTTGAGAAGGTCTGCCCCTTGGGCATCGTAGGAGGCAGCTAATTTACTAATGGACCAGTCTCGGGTTTGCCTCGAGGGCCTTGAGGTTGAGGGTTTCCCCTTTGGCTAACTGGGCTTTATTGGCTTTCACCATAAGGTTGTTGTGGAAGGTTTTCGACTCGTTGGCCTTCAGGGTAGCCAGTGGGTCGTTCCTGGCCCCCAAGTATGTTCAATTAGGGGTGGGCATGGGCCAAGCCATGGTAGGCCCGGGCC
>JAOXJP010185323.1:0-26401 GCA_025762735.1 Platanus orientalis
TATATATATAGATTATTTTGTAAATAGAAATATTAAAAAAATATCATTACCACATATATATATATATAGATTATTTTGTAAATAGAAATATTAAAAAAATATCATTACCACAAAGGATTATACCGGAATTATTCTTTTTGCTCTAGAATTAACAAAACCAAAAAACATTAACAAATGAATGGATTTGGGGCGCTTACACTGAAGAAACTTGTTGAAAGTATTGATATCAATGGAATTTCCTCAAAATTTCACCAATATTAGTAAATTTTTGATGAAATGTTATATTCCCCTGATATTTTATTTCAGCACTCCTAATAGTAAGAGAAATTTCAGCATATTTCACTAAATCTCATGGAATTGTGAACCCTACCCATGAGAATCCCACCCATGATTGTTAACTCCATATTTACAACTAAAAGCACTCCTCCATAAACTAGGTTTTCATTGCTAAACCTACCATTTCCTAAGAAGTTTTTTATTTATTACCCTCAATTTCTAAACCCAAAGCCCCCAATCTCTTTCAGATGGCACACGAACTTCCATTTCAAAAGATGGTCTTCTGTTTTTTCACTCCAATCCTCCTTCAGGAAATCTCTCCAAAATTTCACCAAACCTTTTAAAATCAATATCAAAATCCAAATTGAAATGATAATTAGATAGAAAAGCTTCATCATAGAGCTCTCATCACAAATGTGATTCTCCGCTCAATGAGAGGTACCTTCTTTTCCAACACAAGAATCCATTCTCCATTCCCTCCACCATAAGGTTCCAAATACATGTTGATCAAGCTTTGACCCTAATTGAAAGTCACAAAAAAGTGTATAGTAACATTCCAAGAGCGCGTCTCAACTTTCTAGCACACCGTTCCATGAATCCATTCTCCGTAGCACCATCCAATATATGGTACTTTTCATTAGGTTAAATGTTAGATTGGATAGAGCTTAAAGGTTCTTAGTATGGATCTCAAGCTATACACTGGTCCCAAAGAAGGCCCTAAAAAAGTATGCCGTCCATGTTTTGAAGATGTGAAATAATAGGAAAATTATCATTAATCTTGAACCCTTTTAACAAGCCTTCCTCCACACCCTTAACCAAAGTTGACTTAGGACTATCAACTAGAGAAGAGAGAACCTTAGCCAAAATCTTGCATCTACAAGAAATAAGACTTATTGGCCTAAAGTCCTTTCATTCCACCACCCCCTCTTATTTGGGAATCAATGCAATTAATGTGAAATTCAAAATGTCTAAGCATGTTGCATCAAGATTGCATACATAAAATGTCCCAACCAATATAAAGGTGAAGTCATTTCAATAGATAGGAATATGTATGGGTATAGACATACATAAATAAGTATACACATTATTTTAATGGTGGTAACCCCACCATAAAACAAATCTATTAAACAACTAATTTTATTCTTTAACAATCCCTCCCTGATCCCAAGCACTACTGTCAACTTGTTGGCAATTTGGTTTATTTGAGTATCTCATCTAGATATTATGAATGTGGTAGATGTGGAACCAAGTTGTTTCACTCCTTGGTTGGTCCTTTCTGTATTAAAATTCCACATTATTCAATGCTTACAAGACACCATATGGCACCAATTTCTTCTGCCATCTAATGGTAGGTTTAATGTATAATAAGTGTTTGTCTTTTTCTCTTATTTATTGTGTTTTATTTGCTGACTATATCAGCGAGGCATGCTTGAGAGAGTGGCGCACAAAGGGTTGTTAGTGGGCTTTCAAGTGGGAATGAAGGATTGAGTATTTGTCATCTTCAGTTTAATGATGATACTTTAATCATATGCAGTGGCTCTCCCAAAGACAGATCAAACTATTGAAACTTATATTGAGATGTTTTGAGGCAGTGTTGGGGCTGACAATAAACTTTGCTAAAGCCCGTTGACTATGGTAGGAGAGGTGGCCCATCTGGATCTGCTGGTGTTGCAAATGGGATGTAGGATGGGTCAATTACCCACTGTTCATCTAGGGCTCTCCAGAATGTGATTTGGTCTTAAATAGTGCAAGTACATGGGAAACGTTATGGTACAGCCTCATTTTCCATTCTCATAAATGGCTCTTCAAAGGACTACTTGAAAAATAAAAGGGATTTACTTTGAGGTGATCCCCTTTCTCCCTTTCTCTTCTTAGTTGTGGAAGACTCTTTTAGTGCTTTGCTGTCCAAGGCTTATCAAGGGGGGATGTTGGAAGGCTTTAGTGTGAGAAATGATGGGTAATTGATTTCTGAACTCCAATTTTCCGATGATACTTTAGTGATGTACAAGAATTCAAGGAGTCAGTTGGGTTATCGTGAATGTGTGATTAACTGTTTTGAAGTTTCTGGGCTTAAGGTGAATTTGGCCAAAGTTGTCTTTATGGTGCATGAAATGTGCCTAATTTGGGGAGTTTAGCAAAATTGCAAAAGTTTTGGGTTGCAGTCATGGTTCTCTCCCTTTCACTTATTAAGGGATGCACCTCGGTGCCCCTTTCAAATGAAAAAATATTTGGGATCTGGTTATCTCCAGAATCAAGAAAAAGGCTTGCCAGGTGGGAAGGTATGCACTTATCTAAAGGGAGTAAGATCACTTTGATCAAAATGGTCTTAGCAAGTTTACCCACTTATTTTTTTGTCTCTATTAGTTATCCCATCTTCAGTCGCAAGCATGATTGAGAAAATCCCAAAGAGACTTATTTTGGAATGGTTGGAAAGGAAATAGAGGTATTTCCCTAGTGGACTGGAAGGAGTTTGTAAACCAAAGAAGTTGGAGGGTTGGGTATCTGCCGGATTAGGGAAACTAATAAAGCCTTCCTTTCCAAATGGCTAAGAAGGTTTGGGCTTGAAGTAGGCCATCCATGGCAAAATGTTATTGCTGCTAAATATTGTATGGGAAACTCTTGGGATTCTTGCAAGGTTCAGCTCCCTATTGAACTAATTGTGGGAAAGGTATTATGATCAAATACTCCTTTAAAGATGCAATCACTATGGAGAATGGATTGAGCGTTAATACTTTATCTTGGGAGGATAAGTGGTGCTCTTGTAGATCACTTAAACAAGAAGTTCCCTTCATTTTCAATACTGCTAGAAATCAAGAGGCTAAAGTGGTTGACTATTGGAGAGCTAATGGGGAGGATGGTGGTGAGTGAAATGTCCAACTCAGAAGACATTTAAATGAATAGGAATTCGACCAAATGGCAAGGCTGTTGGGGCTATTAGATCAGTTTCAATTGACACATGATAAATATGGAAGAAAGTGGGCAGTTGGTGTTGGAATTAATGGTGTGAAAATGGCCACAAAATAAGAGAAAATAAAGAAACAAAAAAATTTGCAGTAGTACGAGACACGTTAGAACGTTCTCTTTAAGTCTTTACTTGCTCCCACTATATGTTAGCAAAAGGATTCAGGCAAGGAAGACCCCATTAGTACAACGATTGCAGTGATGCTGCAATCGAGTGAATCAAGGTGTTGTCTTGAGTCACTTCCCAAACACTAGTTATCTTAAAAAATGTTCCATAAAACTTAAAACACAGAATAATAGAGAAGTTTTTTAGAAGAGAGAAGAGAGAGAATTTTCAAGTGTTTTGAACGTGTGGAAACCCATTTATCTATAGACTTCATATAGGTTCTTTTGGAAGTGTTTGTAGACATCTTAGATACCCTTCCAATTGAATTAGTTGTTTACTAGTGTTTATAGACACATTAGGCACCTTTCTATGTGAAGAGTCATGCGTTTTTGGTTCGGAGAAATTTTTCCATTACGATAGAGCTATTTTTCGATCGATCAAAAGTCTCAGAGCCTGAAACACATTTTGCTTGATTGATCAAAGGGTTGTTCGATCGATTGAACCAGGTCGATCAATCAATCGAACCTATAATATACGTTTCAAATATTTAAAATACACAACTTTCCCAACTATTTTAAAGATATAAATAAAAAATATATTTTAGAGCATATTTGGAGAATTCATGCATAAGAAAAATGGTGTCTTTCGATCTTAACCATTTTGTAACATACCAATTTAGAGCTCAAAAATGTTATCAGTGACATTAGCCTTGAATTTCTTACACTATTTGATGAACCGAAATATAATTATGTGCATGCTTTCTCAAAAGACCTTTGTGTTCATATACATTAGCACATTTAATGCCATGTACTTTAATCCTGGTTTTTGTGGGTGTTTAATGAGTGAAAACATTATTCATCTTAAAGGCGACCAAACTTTCATATTTACATAGGTAGATCTATCGGAAGTGTTCTTGTAACTAAAATACTTCAACAAATTTATGTTATAAATCTATTAAGAGCAAGAGTTCATCCTCTTCTTGTTAGTACAATTTTATTTACACCACTTACCTTTTGGGGTGATTAAAGTGTTTTTATCCATCACATATTTACAACTCGTTTTCCTATTAAACTTAGAGTTTGAGACTAAGTTGGGTTTCTGCTATAAGTGACTTTAAGATTTAATTGCTTTCAAAACCATCATGATAGACGTCTTATACACTCCGTCCTTTCTAAGGCCTTTTGTCAGCAGATACCCCAGGTTTTTAAAAGATTTTATACTTATTACAGATATTACTCCTTTCTTGAGTAATTTTTTAACATAGCTATGTCTCAATCTAATGTGTCTTGATTTTCCATTATAAGTTTTATAATAGGCCTTTGATAGTATTACCCCACTATCATAGTGTATAGATATGGGTGGCATTAGTCTTATTACCAAAAGAATCTCTATCATTAAATTCCTTAGCCACTCCGTTTCTTTATTGCATGCCGCTAATGCAATAAATTCTAATTCTATTGTGGAATGAGATAAACATGTTTGTTTCTTTGATCTCCATGAGATCGCAGCACTTTCTAAAGTAAATATCTATTCACTTGTTGATTTAGAATTATATGAATTCCAACTAACATCACTATAACCTTCTAAAGTTTTTGGAAAATTAGAAAAATGTAATCAATAACTTATTGTTTCTTTCGATATCTAAAAATACAAACTAGAGCTTTCCAATGCATAATTTCAAGATTACTAATATATCTACTTAGTTGTCCTATAGCATATGCAATATCAAGTCTAGTACAATGCATAACAAACATCAAACTTCCAGTCTCACAAACCTATTTTAATTGTGTCATTCTTTTACCCATATTTTTCATTAATTTTACATTAATATCACAAAGTATATATAACACTGGGCATTTACTTTTGGTATTTTCCGAATTAAATAAATATGCAATAAAAAAAAAATACTTAATGAATTACCTGAATATTATATGTCATGACAGTGAATGGACAATAAATGAAGTAAATGGAATTGATTTGAAACCCCAAAGTTCAAAAATATATGAAAAGTCCCAGATTGGATCTATCCAAGAGATTTGGATTGATCCAGAGTTTGGATTGGTCCATATGTTGTAGATACACACAAAAAAACAGACTGCCTAATCGATCTAGGAGTAATTTGGATCGATCCAAAGTAGCTAAATTGATCCAAACTGGAATGAAAAAAAAATTAGGATTTTGCTGAAAACCGATTTTGCTTCTAAACCCACTTGTGATGAGATAAAACCCTAGTATTACCTATTTAAGACTTAAAAACATAAGAAAATAGTAAAGGATAAGAGGCTAAGGAGAGGAGAGAGAAATCCCCAATTTGAAAAAGGTAAGCCATGAAACCCAAAACCTTAGGAGATTTCTCTTAGTTTTGTGTTGTTCATCAAGATTCTCACTAAAATCTCTTGATTCATGTTCTACACAATTATTGTTGCAGAGAAAAGTGATTGGGAGGTGTTCTTCGAAGGTTGAAGAAGAGTGTTGGGTTTCAAGGAAGATTTGTGTGCAAATAGTGAAGGGTAAGTAGTTATACAAGATGTACACATGTTTTATTTCTTAGTTCTTAGAAATCCATGTTTGAAACCTATGATTCATATTCTAAGGAAAGTTTTGTTACATAATCTTGTAGATCCACAATTATTTGGTAAATCTTCATCTTCCTTGTTTAAAAAAAATGGGTTTCCTAACCAAGATTTGTAAATATTTGGGGATTTTTATCCAAGTTCCTATATAAAAGTTAGATTTGAAACTTGTTAGTTTTCAAAAGATTTATGGATCATACTTTTAAGCTCTCTAATGATATTTGAAGAATTGTTTTCATTCCTTATGCTACATTCCATAATTGTTTATGAAATGAGAATGCCTTCAAAATTCTTAGTCCCATTATGTACTCACAAGGGGGTCAAGCATTTTGTGTTTTATATTTTCGATGAGATGAATTATGTGATTTGATAAATGATGGTATCTTGAATAAGCTTCGTATTGTACAAAGATGTTTATGGTTAAATAAGCAAAGTTTAAAATATATACTCGGCATGCTATTATGTTTTACATCAATTCATATTTGTTCTGAGGATTTAAACTATGCGATTATGTGATTATATATTCTTCGACTTAAGAAATCTATGAATCGTATATTGTCATAAGTTTTGAATTTCGATCAGATTTAAGTGTTTTAACATCGGAGACCCATTATGGGTTATATATGATCCCATGCAATCAGGGGAAATGATGGTGCCCCACTCATAGGGCGATATATGAGATTCAAAGACCCTTCATGGGTTGTTATTGGGAGACCCTTCGTGGGTTGTATTCAGAGACCATTCGTGGGTTGTTATTTGGAGACCATTCATGGGTTGTATTCAAAGACCCTTCATGGGTTGTTATTCGGAGACCATTTAAGGGTTGTATTTCAGAGACCCTGTATGCATTGTTATATGTATATGTATTGAAAAAAAAATTTCATATTTTCGTATGTATTCCGATATGATTATGAATCATATAAGTTCCGCTTTGAAAGATAATTCGTATAAGTTCTGTTTTGAAATGTGATTAAGTGTATATGTATGTTTGAAATGATTTGTATATAGTTTTGAAAATACATGTGTAAATCTCCATATTGTTTTAATTTCCTAGATTGCGTTTGTGCTCAACTTGACTCTGTTCCATTATATATTTTGTATGATTACTTACGAGCCCACCAAGCTCACGTATCTTTGACAAAAAAAATCAGATTGAAGCTTAGTGGACAATGGTGGTTCGATGAGATAACTTGGGGAGCTAAGATTCTCCCATTTTGATATTAGAATGTTGATAGTAGGACTGTTTTACTTGATGAGGTATTTCATGACATTGTGAAATTCTTTAATGAGTTGTAATGGATTTAATTCGGAACCACTTACTTGGTATGTTGATCAGAGGATTCAGCTGTTTAAGATGCTTAATTTTTACAGAAGTAGAGAAAAGTTTCAAGTGGATGGTTAAATTGGCATTAAGCCTTTTAAATTTCCACTACAAAATATGTATGGATGTTAGTATTTTAATTCCACTACATAGCATTATTAATACCCATTAATATAAGGATTAGAGCCGTGAAATAATTGATATCCGAACTAAGTGTTTAATGAGGAATGACCGAATGCCACATTTCGGATCTAGGGCCCCAAAAAGATCTAGGTTTGGAGCGTGGCAGTATTGATGTTGGCTCTTAATCAAAATGGTGATAAATTTTTCAAGATTTTCTAAATATAGTGAGATAATAATAAAATAATTTCATTATCATTTCTTAAAATTTTAATGCAATATATTACATTAGCATTTCTCATATCCTTCATTTCTAATACAGAACTTAAGAAACTTTTAGTTTCTATCAGTATGTCTATATCAGTTCCAAATAATAAAATATCATCTACATAAAGACAAATGATAATTCATTTATTCTCATTTATCCAAAAAAATAATTCATTTATTCTCATGGAATTTTTTTTTATGAATAACGAATTAATTGCAAAAAGGAACGAAGAGATAACCAAGAACACAAGGGCACACTCAACAAGATTTTGAGCAGCCCAAACAAAGCAAAAGACAGAGAAGAAACAAAACCCCCAACCCACACATTAGATAATAGACAAGCCTTCCAGGAGATAATCCCCAATGAACATTACCTACACCCCGACCCCCCATTTAGTAAGACAATCCGCCATAGAATTTTGACATCTAGGAACGTGAACAAGTTCCACTCCTAGTTGAGCTATAAGATCCCTAAGCTTGCGCACCTGATGGCTTAAGATCCTAGACTCAACGAATCTTCTCATACCCCAACTCACAATTGTTGTTGAATCACCATCAATAATGCACTCCCTCAGCCCTTTTTCTTTAACGATACAAAGGCCATGAAAAAGACCCATCACTTCAACTTTAATAGAATCGCAAATTCCAAGAGGGCCATAACAAACATGAACGATACTGCTACTGCCTTGGCAGTCCCGAATAACACACCCAAACCTAATCAGGCCCAGATTTCCCAAAGATGCCCCATCAAAATTGAATTTATACTTTCCAATTGGGGAGAGATCCCAATTCTTAGTAATCACACTCAATCCATAAGAGACATTGGATATGCATGTCGCCCAATCCCACATGTAGTCCATCCTGGCACAGCCTTTGAACTCCTTTATAACCAATAACCAAGAATAGGCCTCAGCCAAAATGGAGTCAATCATCCTGTTCACCTCCCCTTTCCTATCTTCAAAAATTCTCTGGTTTCTATCTCTCCAAATTTCCCAAATGATTCTTTAAAGCAAAGCCCTCAAGAACATTTTGCCTCTCTCCCCCTTTATTCCTCGACCCCATTAGTAGAATAACTCCAACACAGTTTCAGAGATCACAAAATTCAAGTCCATGCCGCTAAAAAGAACTACCAAACTCTACAAGTGAATTTGCAATGGATAAAGATATGATCATCAATCTCACTATCTTGGCCACACAACACGCAGACTGAAGGCAAAAACATCATGCTCGATCTTCAACGTTGAAGCACATTCATATTATTCTGCCTTCCTAATGAAGCAATCCAATTAAAAGCCTTCACTCGAGGAGGAAGAGCAGATTTCCAAATTTCTTAGGAAGGATAAACTAACTGACTCAAGGAATCCTCGGAAAGGATATGATAAAAAGATTTGGAAGAAAATCTTTCATCTATGGATAGACTCCAAATACGAGAATCTTTATCTGAATCTAAGATATTAACAATATTTAAGAGGTTAACCAGCAATCCCACAAGGGGAACCCCCCATTCGTATAGATCCCTAAAAGTGAACCTACCATTCCAGGAAAGACCATCCACATCATGAGAGAGGATTTCAGCAACTGAAACATTTTTTGAGGAGGCTATATGAAATAACTTGGGGAAAACTGAAGACAAAATGGCATCCCCCCACCAGAGATCAAGTCAAAAACGCATTTTCCTACCGTCACCTACAAAAAACGATATGAGGGTAAAAATGACTAACTTGAATAATGTGTTTCCACAACAACAAATGGGACAGAGGAAGAGACTGATTGCAATCCCATCCATCGGAATCTATTCCATCTCTTCTTTGAATAATGGATTTCCATAAGCTCTCGTTCTCTTACGCAAATCTCCAAAGCCACTATCCCAAAAGAGTTGTGTTCTTCTCCTTAAGATTTCTAATTCCCAAACCCCCTTGCTCTTTGACTTCAGTTATCACCTTCCAATTAACCAGATGATCCTTCTTAACATTACCACCCTCCCACAAAAAGTCTCTTTGGAGCTTCTCCAAAACATTCACCACTCTAATTGGCATATCGAACAAGGACATGCAGTACACCAGAATATTCGATAAGGCAGCATTTATAGTTGTTAGTTGTTTAGTGATTCAAGAAGAAAAGAAACATAGGGTTAGAGAAACTTCTTGTATCTCCTCCCATACATATTTCATTTATATTTATTAGAGTACAAGAATACCCTCTTGTGTACATAAGAGACAAAAATACCCTTGTACTTTGTACCCCCATACATCTCCAACTACATACATCTACACTCCCCCTCAAGCTAGGTAGTAGATGTTAAAGAGACCCAACTTGCCAACCAACAACTTAAAAATATCACGGCCAAGGCCCTTAGTAAACAAGTCAGCCAATTGGTTTTCTGATTTGAAAATTAGGGTACAGATAACACCAACTAGATGTTTCTCCCTGATGAAATGGCAGTCATCTTCAATGTGTTTAGTACGATCGTGCTGAACCGGGTTATGTGCAATACTGATTGCAACTTTATTATCACAATAGAGGCACATAGGTGATGTGATAGGAAATCCAAGCTCAAAAAGAAGTAGACGTAACCACAAAAGTTCACAAACCCCATGAACCATAGAACAAAATTCAGCCTCAACACTAGAATAAGCAACAACTATTGTTTACTCCTCCAAGTAACAAAGTTGCCTCCAACAAAGGTACAATATCTTGAGGTAGATCTCCTATTAGTAACATAACCAACCCAGTCTGCATCAGTATAGCCTTCAACAGATAAGCCAAGCTGTTTAGAGTACAAAATACCAACACCAAGACTATTCTTTAGATATTGAAGGATGCGAAACACAGCATCAAGATGCACTGTAGTAGGGGCGTGCATAAACTGACTTACAACACTCACAACATAAGTTATGTTAGGACTGGTGAGGGTAAGATAAATAAGACGTCCTACAAGACATTGATACTTGTCTGCATCAATCAATCTATCACCCACATTAGTTGTAAGACGATGATTCAAATCTATAAGTGTCTTACTAGGCTTACAAGCTAGCATACCAGTTTCAGTTAGAAGATCCAATGTGTACTTCCATTGAGAAATAAAAATACCCGTCTTAGATCAGGCCACCTCAATACCCGAAACATAGCGCAGTTGTCCTAGGTCTTTAAATTCAAATTCTTATGCCAACCGCAGCTTCAACTGAGAGATCTCCACATGATCATTGTCAATGACAATAATATCGTCAACATAAACAATTAAGGCAGTAATGATGCCACCACCACAGTGTTTAATAAATAAAGTGTGATCCGCCTGACTTCGAGTAAACCCAAACTAAAGTATGGCGAGACGAAATCTCTCAAACCAAGCCTACGGGGATTGTTTAATACCATAAAAGGCTTTCTTTAGCTTACAGACTTTTCCCTTAAAAGTGGAGGAAAAGAAACCTGGTGGTAGCTTCATATACACTTCTTCAACCAAGTCTCCATGCAGAAAAGCATTTTTAACATCAAATTGGAGAAGAGGTCAGCCCTGATTTGTAGCAATTGACAATAATACTCGAATAGAATTTAGTTTGGTCACAGGTGAAAAGGTTTTCTGGTAGTTAATGTCATAGGTTTGAATGTAACCTTTAACAACTAACCAAGCTTTATAGAGATCCACACTGTCATCAGGTCTCAATTTAACAGTGTACACCCATTTACAGCCAACGGAAACCTTGTTTCTAGGGAGATCAACAAGGTCTCAAGTGCCATTCTTCTAGAGAACAGTCATTTCCTCTTGCATGGTAAACTTCCATTGTGGCTAAGACAAAGCATCTGCAACACTATGAGGAACTGAAATAGAATACAAAACAATGGTAAAACGACAATAGAAAGGGGACAAAGATTGATAAGACACAAAGTTAGCCATAAAGTATTTAACACAAGATCTAACACCCTTTCTTACGGCAATAGGAAAATCAGAGTCATTAACAAGTGGAGGACCAAAGGAAGGATTACCTAGATCAGGAGAGGAATCCAAAGAGACATCATGGTGGGATGCAGGAGGAACTTCTGGAGTTGTTACCCGTTTCTTTCCGGAGTGAACTTGCAATACTTTCTCCGCCTCGTCACCAGTACCTGAATCAAGTATAAAGGAAGGAATAGGAAGTGAGGAAGAAGAAGATTCCACCATGAAGGGCTCCCCCTGAGCGGAAGAGCGAGATGCAGAAAAAAATTGAATGGTTTTATGAAATGTTACATCCATAGACACAAAACGCTGCCTAGTAGGAGGGTGATAGCACTTATAACCCTTCTAACTAAGAGCATACCCCAAGAATATACATTTCAAGGACTTCGGATCAAGTTTTGTTCTATGATATTTATCAACATGCACATAACATAAACATTCAAACTCCTTAGGAGGAATAGGAAATAAATGAGGAGGTGACCAAAGGAATCAATCGAAGTTTAAAATCCAAGAACTCTGGTAGGCATCCTATTAATGAGGAAGGTAGGGGTTTGAACGGCATCAGCCCAAAAGGTTTTTGGCACGTTCATTGTAAAGAGTAATGCACATGAAACTTCAAGCAAGTGTCTATTTTTTCTTTCTGCAGTTCCATTTTGCTCGAAAGTGTTTGAGCAAGTGGTTTGATGAACAATTCCCAGTTGATCCAAAAATGAAGAAAAGGTATGAAACACATACTCCCCTCCATTATCAGAGCGAAGAATTTTAATTTTCTTATTAAATTGAGTCTCAACCATTTTCTTAAAAAAGACAAACGTGGGAAAAGCATCATTTTTAGATTCTAATAAGTAAACCCAAGTAACTCTCGAGTAATCATCAACAAAAGTAATGAAATATTTAAAACCTCCACACATAATAGTAAACAATATCAAAAGGAGGAACACTTTTATTTAAACTAACTGGTAAAAAAGTTCTACAATGTTTGGCAAACTCACAAGGTGCACAATGAAAAGAAATACTAGTACTAGAAAATGGCTGAGGAAATGATTTTCTCAAAGTAAACAAAGGGTCACCCAAACGGTTATGCCACTGAGACAGCTGCTGAGAAGAAATGTTGTTGTCCTTTATTGAAGAAACTGAAACTATTGTACTAGTAAAACTGAGTGAGAGGGAACATCCAGAATGTATAATCCATTGTCCTCATACCCCCTACCAATCGTCATTTCCAAATCCAAGTCCTTAAAAACACAATAAGAATATGTTACACTACAATTTAAGGATCTTGTTAAATGACTCACAGATAGCAAATTTAAGGTAAAATTGGGAACGTAAAGCACAGAAGACAAGGGTAAGGTAGGAGTGACAAGAATGCTACTTTTACCCACAATGGAAGAATAAGACCCATCTGCAATGCGAACCTTATCCTTTCCAGAACAAATAGAATAGGAGGAGAAAAATGAAGACGTACCAGTCATATGGTCAAATGCTCCTGAATCAATGATCCAAGACCAGGAGTAGAACTATTAGCACTGAACACAGAGGCAGAGGTACCTGATTATGCAAAGGAAGTCTGAGGGTTTGAGGTGGATGTATCCAAACTAGACATAAAGCGTCATAGAGCCTCGATCTCATCACGAGAAAAGGACGTGGTAGCAGGATCAAAGGAAGTAGCTAGTGTAGGCTCTAACAAAGTAGATGCCACTGAATGGGCACTCGGCCTACCACCACTAGTGAATCGGAAACCTCTACGCCCCCTAGAATATGAACCTCATTGAGGAGAACGACCCTAAAACTCTTAGGGACGACCATGTTGAGAATATCAACATATGTCTTTTGTATGTCAAAAACGGCCATAATGCTCACATTTGAGCTTATCTCTATCATCTCTTGAAAAAGCACCTTTACCACTACCTCCACAACCATGAGAACCTCCTCGGCCACCACTGAGAGGAAGAAATAAATGTTGATTTTTTTGTGGATGGTAATGGTGAAGGACTCGGCATAGCATGATGACAGTCCTCCTCTTCTTGAACATAAGAGTAGACCTCATTGAGTGGGGGTAGAGGATCCTTCCCAATGATATGTTTGTGTATGCTATCATATTCAAAATTCAATCCTACCAAAAAATCAAAAATTCTATTCTCCTCAACCTCCCTGCTATACTTAACCACATCTTCTAAACATTTTGGACGATAAGTCTTGTAATAGTCAATTTCCTGCCACAACCCTTTGAGTGTAGAATAATATGAGGAAAGAGACTTATCACTTTGGCAAATTTGGGACACTTTCTGACGCAGTTCATACATCTTGGCCTTATTCCCTTTCTTGGAATAGGTTTGAATCATTGACTCCCAGATATCTTTAGCAGTAGGCAGGTACATAAATGTATTAGCAATTTCAGGCTGCATAGAATGGAGTAGCCACGACATAACTATGGCATTTTCAGTTTGCCACTTGGGAAAGGTGGTTGATTTTAAGTCTAGAGCCTTTGTTTCACCTGGTAGATATCCTAACTTCCTTTTACCTGTAATGTATAGCTGGGCTGAATGGAACCAAGGAAGAAAATTACTCTCATCAAATCGGATTGTAGTAATAAATGCATTAGGAATTTCATTCACCACTCCAACACCTCCAGAAGAGACTGATGTAACATCATTAACCTTCGATTCGAAACCTTAAGGACAGAGTATTACAAAATATAGGATATCATAAATTCAAGCAAATGAAAAACAATCACTGCAACTGGATCCTTATTGGGATTTTAACACACGAATCAAATCCCTTTTTTACTTTGGAGAAGAAACAATACGTGTTCACCAACACAACCCAATCACCACTTTGACATTGGCCTGAAGCACCACGGATCACCATCTACACACATTCACGTCACCACAGACCAATACCACCTTCCTTGGACTCTTAATCGAACCAAACATCCCTCGTTCAGTCACCACACACAAAATAGAATAGCCAATAACACGAACAAAACTCCAAATGTGTTCTAGGCTAAATATTGGGAAAAGGGAAAAAACAACGTAACTCTCTCAAATCCCAACGAAACGAAGCAAGCCATATACCAATAGATTTGTCTCGAAAAAATGGCCCATCCTTTTGAAGGAATCAAAAAATAAGCTCCTCAATCCAAGCATATTGAACAAAATAACCAGATCTACATTCTTTTAGCCCCTTACATGAAACTCTTCGAAAAACATGATTTTAATGCCCAAAGAAATCTGAAAAAATCACTAAAAATCATGATAAATCAAAACGTCTCAAGCCATGTAATCGATATGGGCTGACAGTCGTACGGACCTGTTGGCGTCAACATCCATACGATTAATGTCAGCCTTGTTTCTAATCTTGCGAGTTCCTCGTGACATGACGATCTTCCCTGGTGGCTCTGATACCAAGTTGTTTGTCGTTTAGTGATTCAAGAAGAAGAAGAGAGAAACGTAAGGTTAGAGAAATTTTTTGTATCTCCTCCCATACATAATTCATTTATATTTATTAGAGTACAAGTGTAACACCCCGCTTTCCACTTAAGGGGTAAAACTGTAATTTTACACCATAAGGGTAAAATTATCATGTAACATGTTTAGACAGACCTTAAAATGGTTTAGTAACCCTTTCAACCAAACTAAAAGTGTAAGACCCAAGTTGGGCCTCAAACCGGTCAAGTTCGAAAGTTATCCTAATTTCGCATTTGGGGTACCTTCGCAGACCCATTGACACTAATTCCGAGAGAATTTTGGGTCATGACATACCTTGATGGAAAGATCTAGGAGTCTACTTTTCAAGGCATCAAACGGCATGCAATTCCGAGTTTCCTAGAAGTTATGCCAATTCTCCCACAAGGTGTTTATGCTGACAGGCCTATAGATTTGGGGTAACTTACCAAGCCCACTGACGCCAATCTCGAGTGAATTATAGTTCAATCCATATATCCCCGGAAAGTTCTTGAAGTCTAGTTTCCAACCCAACAAACGTTTCGCAAAAAGGAGTTTTCTATAGAAAGTTATGGCCATTTTAGTGCGAAGAGGTCAAACCTGGAAAAAGACATCCGAATGAATCCAACCCATGCCAGTCGCCAGATGGATCCACACTTAGCGGATCGATCCGCCACTATCTGGATCAATCCAAACCCGAAGAGTTTTACAAAAAATATTCCAGAAACATGTTGGATAGATCCGCATGGGGGGATCAATCCAATACCCTTTGGATTGATCCAAAATGACCCAGTTTACATTTTTTTGAACTCAAATCGATTTTTTTTTCGTTTTGGGGAGTATAGGACCCTCCCAACTCGACCCAAAACCCTATAAATGTGATAAATAAACCCTAATGACCTTTATTACACCAAAAGGGAAAGAGTTAGAGAGTTTTAGAGGATTTGGGAGTTAAGTGTGGGAGTTCTTTCCCAAATTGGGCAAGTTCCACTCCTAACTTTGAAAAATCTTGCTAGAATGGATAGTCCTCTTCTTGAATCTTCTAGTTCTACTTGATTTATGTTAGATTTACTTTATTTTACAGAGAATAGGGAAAAAGGGAAGGAGGTGGCTAAGGATTTTGGAGCATGATCAAGAAGAAGACTAAGACAGTGAGTGTTCATACATGATGTGCTACTCCTCTTGCTTTCCTACTATTTCTTCATTGTTATCTTTCACTTTTATATGAGATATTAGCCTTCCATCAATTGTTTTCTAAAATCCATGAAGTTTGGTAAGTTTACATCATTTGATTGCTAGATCTATAAGATCTTGGTGAGTGTTCATACATAGTGTGTTACTCATTTGTTTCTCCTACTATTTCTTCAGGGTTATTCATCTATTTGGTTGGTGTTTTGGCTTCTTTATCACTCAATTGCTAATCTATGAAGTTTTGGTGAGTTCACATCACTTGATCACTAGATCTATGAGATGTTTGTGAAATTTCACACATGATATACTTCTTTTTTGAATTCTTGTCATTCTATTCATTGAAAATCCTTAGTTTGGATGAGATTTCAGTTTCTCTTCATTTTGGTTGCCTTGTGGTGGTAGTTTGGTAAGTTTCCCTTCATCTAAGCACTAAATTCATGGAACATTAGGGAGTTCTCAAGTTGATTTGGTTTATTCCTTCTATTTTTCTACATTTTCTTCCATTTGTGGTTGCCATTTTAGATGAAATGATAGATTTTCATTACTTCTTGCTAAATCTTTGTGAGTTTAATGACTTCAACTATTCCATAAAGTGATTTATTTCTATTATACCTTGGTAGGGAACTTGATTACATAAAATTCTGAATTCTACTTGGGAATGTAAATTTACTCCAATTTGTTATGTATTAGTTAAAATTTAATTCTCCTACTTTGTTACTATCATGAATTCATTGAAATCTTAAGCTGCTCTCTATGATTAAATGTAAGAAAGTTGAATCCTTGTGGATTTAAAAGGGGAAAATGATACCTACCTCATATGCTTGATGTTGTCTTGATTTCCCCGTAGTTGGGATTCTTTTTCATATCATCATTGCTAGTTGGAAGTGTTTAATTACTTTAATTGGTTTCAAGCTTTGTTGTTTATGATATTTCATATGCTAGTTTCTCTTTGATGCTATTATTATGCTCTCCACTTGATTATGTCTACTTACACTTGATTTTATGGGCTCCACATTAGTATCATTGCATCCACATAACTTAGGTGGGACTTTTATGTTATTGTTGGTTTGGAGAGTTTGAAGAAGAATTCCGATCATTAGGTTTTGGTGTAAGTATGAGCTATGGTTTTCCGTTTGATTTTAAACACAAGCTTTACATGGTTTCACAAATGAATTTTGTTGCACAGACATCTTTTTTATTGTACATATTATTCTTCATATATATATGGATTTTAAGCACCGTTCCGATTTCTGAGGATTGTTTGGTACCCAATCACCGGGTCATATTAATTCGTGAAGACGGTCTTATGACCCATTTTAGGTACCCAATCACTCGGACACATTAATAGGTGAAGACGGTCTTATAATCCATTTTAGGTACTCAATCACCGAGTCACATTAATAGGTGAAGATGGTCTTATAACCCATTTCAAGTACCCAACCACCGGATCACATCAATAGGTGATGAGGATATTATGACTTATTTTACGTATCCAATCACCGGGTCATATCAATAGGTGAAGACGACATTATGACTTATTTTAAGTACCAAATCACCAGGACACATCAATAGGTGAAGACGGCACTAGATGCCCACCAGTTCTGTTTGGGATTTCTGTTTTGTTAGAGACCGTACATGGGTCATATGATTTCAATTTTGTTAGAGGCCCTATATGGACTAATCCGTTGGATTTGTTACAAGGTGTTTTGACAATATTTGATTCAGGAACCCTACATGGGTTGAGTTGTTTTGATCTAAGGTGTGTTTTGTTGGAAACCCTTCGTGGGTTACTTGAGTTAAGCGTAGCATTAGGCTTCCATGAGCATGCATTAGTTTTGATATCTATTAGCTAAGGCAGCTTATTTGAGAGATGTCAAGACCTATTTATTTATGAGTATTTTGAAGTAGACGTTTACATTACATGGTGCATTTTCCTTATGAGCCTCACTTTATTGATTTCAGTTGTAGACTCTTGTTGATTTAGCATATTACTTATGCACCCTTATTAGATTCTCATCATTGTTGTAGTTAGCTCGACCGTTATATATACATTTGTTCTGATTTGGTATCGTTCCGTACTCATGACATTCGATTTATTCTGTGAGACATTATATATGTTCTCTCACAGGCTTTATAGCTTACCCATGTTTTTAACCCCCTTTCAGATGGTGCCCTGTAGCACAAGGTTTTTTGGCAGGTTTAGTTATGAGAGATGGTTCATGGGATGGGAGGACCATTTTATCTACTTTCCTTCTGTTTATTTTATTTCTAGCACACTTTATGTATGACACAAAGATTATTGAGTTACGACTTATATGAACTATTGTAGTTTCATTGGAGATTGTTTGGTTGTTGGCCTATTTGGTGGCTCCATATGATGATATTTCTTATTTTGGATAATATAGTTTGGTATGGATATTAGTTATATTTTCCATTGCAATTGTTGAAGGGATATTACTTTATGGTTATGCTTTCGCTATGATGTGTTGACAATTGAGGTTAAGTAATTGGGATAAAAGAGATGGAAAAAAAAAAATATATATATATATATATATATATATATCTTACGGAAGGAGCTCTTACTTGTATACGCTGAGCTCCTTCCGTAAGGAAAGAGTAATGTCACACTCCAAGACCCGTGACACCGCACACGTGTGTTTCCTATATTATACTCTGATTTCCGCGTGTGGGTTTCAAGGAATGACAATAAGAATACCCTCTTGTGTACATAAGAGACAAAAATACCCTTGTACTTTGTGTGCCCATACATCTCCAACTACATACATCTACATTTATAAGTGTAATTCTTCCCCCTAAAGAAATATAATTCCTCTTCCAACAAGCAAGCTTTTTGCAAACTTTTTCCACAACCAGATGTCAAAAGGCCACTGACTTATGGTTACCCCTCAGCGGCATTCCCAAATACTAACTTCCAACTTTACACCCAATCTCCCTAGCTAATTCCATTAATCTGCTCTCTTCAACTGCAATCCCCACCATGCATGACTTCTCCATATAAACTTTTATCCAATGATTGCTTCACAAATTCGGATACACATCCCCATGTTCCTTATGTTCCCAAAGTCATCCCTAAGGAAAAAAGTAGTGTCATCTGCAAATTGAAGGTTGGACAACATCAAGTTCTCTCCACCTACCCCGAACCCTTCCACCAACCCCTCTTGTTCCGCCTACTTCAAGATTGCACTTAAAGCATCAACCACAGTCGTAAACAAGAATGAGGATAGGGGATCACCTTGCCTTAAACCCCTAGAAGATTTGAAGAAGCCTTTTGAAGTACCATTCAAAAGCATCGAAAAGTATGGGTCTCCAATACAGCCCTCCATCCATCTCACCCACCTCTCCCCAAATCCCTTTCTTCTCATAACCCAGAATAAGAAGTCCCAATCAACTCTATCATATGCTTTCTCCATATCCAACTTAAACACCACACCTGCAAGCTTCTTCTTTCTCCCCTCGTCCTAACATTCATTAGTAATAAGAATACTGTCAGTAATTTGCCTTCCCCCTATGAAAGCACTTTGGGTAGACAAGACCACCATCCCCATTACCAATCTCAACCGCAACGATAAAACTTTGGACAGAATTTTGTAAGGGCTACTAACCAAGCTTTTCGGCCTACAATTCCCCAAGGATCTGGCTCCTTCTTTGGAATCAACACAAGGAAAGTGGAGTTCATGGACATATTTAATTGACCCCTCTCATAAAAATTCCTTGAATACCAACATTAAGTCACCCATTATCGTGTCCCAGCACTCTTGATAAAACTTCATAGAATACCCATTTGGACCTAGAGCCTTTGCACAATCCATTTCGAAAATAGCATCTTTAACCTCTTCTTCACTAAAGTCCTTTTCCAAAGCTTTCACCCAATCCCTAGACAATTGGGATTCAAACAAGTCTCGACCATAGGCTTGCCGCCACCTTCCTTTTTATAAAGCTTAGAGAAAAACACGGTGGCTTCATCCGCAATTTTCTCAAAATTCTCCTCCTTTTTCCCATTAATAACCAAGCTTGACATGAAATTCTTCCTCTTCCGCCCATAAATGACTTTGTGAAAATAACTAGTGTTCCCATCCCCTTCCTTAAAGCCATTTGTTTCTGAATTTCTGATGCCAAAAGATTTCTTCCGCTTTAAGGATTCTTTCTAGTTCCCCCATTTTCTCCATTCTCCTTCCTCTAAGCTCTATCATACAGCCAATCCCTGCTTCTAGCTCCCCATCAATAGAATGCAAATCAGCCAAAATTCTGTTTTTGTTCTCATTGAGATGACCAAACACATTCTTGTTCCATACCACTAATTTTTTTTAACATATTGAAGCTTTTTCATAAAGCGGAAACCTCCACATCCCCTAACCTCACACTCCCCCCCACCATAAATCAACCATATCTTTGAAGTCGGAATGCATGGTCCACATATTTTCAATTCGGAAGGGTTTTGGACCAAATTTCTTGATGGATGAATGCAACACCATAGGCCAATGATCAGATGCAGATCGGACATTCACTTCTTGAAAGTACTTGGGATAAAACTCCTCCCAATCTCCTGTGACCAAGAATCTGTCAATTATACTCAATATAGGATAGTCCCCTTCTGTCCACGTGAATTTAACGTTAGATAAGGGGTTGTCATGAGGATTACAAAGATTAACAAATTCCCCAAAATCCCTCATACTTCTAGTTATCCTTCCCACCGAGCTCTTCTCATGAACAAAATGAATCACATTAAAATCCCCCCCCCCACAACCCACGGACCCTTCTATCTTTCCCTAATGCTCACCAATTCCGCCTAGAAACCCATCATGTTTGTAGTAGAAGCAAGCCCATAAACCCCTAAAAATAACCACTCCCTCCTACACACCAGGTCCAACAGTATCAACAACAACAACAACAAACAGCCTTATCCCAACTATTTGGGGTTGGCTACACGAATAGGTCCAACAGTATCAATGAGATGAAAAATTTTCCCAAGAATTCATCCAACTTTTTAATATAGACTAGGTTCCAAACATACACCACAACACCACTAGCACCAATAGAAGGGAATGTGCTCCATTCAGACAACTCTTTCCCCACAGACGATCGAAGCAATTGTTGAGACATCATTTCCTTCTTCGTTTCCTGCAAAACAACCAACTCCGGACCAATTTTGGAAACACATTCTATAACCAATCTCCTCTTTTTAGACCCCTAACCCACGAACAGTCCATGAGAGAATCTTCATCATTTAACTTTTGACATATTTCCCTTTCCTAACCTCTTAACATGCTCATCACTTTCCCCACTTCTTCCATCATTCATAGCCCAAGCTAATTTTCTTAGTTCCTTAGCCCCTCTAGAGCCTTGCTGCTCATCCTCCACATTACTATTGTTCTAATCCTGCAACGATAAGAAATTGGTTAGCTTTGCTGGATTCCCCTTCCGATCAATCACCTTGAAACCCAGCTTCTCAATGAAGGCATCCACCTCCAACTTATCTTCTTCTACATCAGCAATCTTCTCCCCCTTCTCAAAGACATCCCCTCCATCAAGCCCATTCTCCTCAACCATCAGCATTTGGCAATCCATTATTTGAAGAAATTTAGATCCTTGGACAAAACCTGTAATACAATTGACAAGAACAAGCATAGACGAATTATCATTTGGAATGAGATTTGGGTTATTAGTGTTACCTGGAAGTTGATCATTACAACGTGCAGAGCTGCTCTCCTACTCTCCATAAGGCTTATCAGATTCCAAAGCTTCACTAAAAGGTGTGGTGCAATGCGATGATTCATACCTAACCAACCGAACACCCTGCTCGTGCTCACCAAACATCTCATTCATCTCCTGCTCCTCAACCCTGCCTTCGCAGTCATCTTCCGATCTATCATCAAACATATATTCCCCCTCGGAATCAGATGGTACCCTTAAGCAATCTCCCGTTTTTTTAGGACTATTCTCCCTCTCAAAGGTACTACTTGAAGGCATGCTAAAGCAAAGGTCCTCACCCATTTGAGGCGTACCATCCTCTTCCAGCCACTCTCCTCCCTCCCCTCGAACCCATTGTTCAGCATTCCACCTTTTCGTGGGCAAGGGTTGAACTAGGAGACACGCTTGTATCAAAGTTTCATAAGGCAGGCTTGGAGCTACAAGCCGACACATCCTCCCCTCCATTGGCACTACTCAGCGATTTAGGCACTCACTGGGTGATTCATCCACTCATACTAAAAAATTATATCGATTTCATCTTTTCGCTCTGCCTCCGGATGCCCCAGCCTAAGTTCCCCCTCCAGCAATGGCTCCTGAGTTGATTCCCTCCTAGTCGGAGAAGAAGATGAAGTCGTCGAGGGCATCAGTCCCCCTTTTATATTTTGTACTGGCGGTTCTGATCTTTTTTTGACCCAAACTTTGGTTGGACTAACAGCAACTCAACCAGGCTCATTTGATTGAAGGCCTTGGGCCGAAAAAGACTAGGGCCTAAGCGGACCCTCATAACCAAGGCCAACATTCTCGGACGGGCCTCCGATTTCGGAAGGCATGCCCCTTTTAGCTTCCACCAAATCTCTTGCCTGAGCCTCATCCAATCTTTCAATCCTAGGCCTTTGAAAAGAATCTGGCTCCCATACTCTCGAGCCAAAACCTAGGGTACTTAAGACATTTCCATCAAGCCCCTCAAGCCTAATCCCAGCCACCTATCCATCGTCTTTCCTCAACTCAACTATTCGACGAACACGTAGCATCACTAGGGCCGGCCATCGAGAATCTAGAGATTGGATCTTCCACCTCCACTAGCAAGGTCCAAGTGCAACCACCCACCTTCAGGGATATCATCCGAGGGATTGGGAGCCAATCCCCACCTCCCACCTTCAAGTGAAGCTCCGACAGCACCCTGCCATCCTTGATATCCTTATCCACCTCCATCACTCCTCCACATGGCCTCCCAATAACCCGGAACAACTCCAACGACCATAAATGAGGAGATAGCCCCCAAACCTTCACACATCTAGTGCCAAAATCACATGCAAATCCAACGACCATTTTCGAATGAATAGGACACCTCTCCCGAAGGAGATCAGCCCCCATTGAGAGATTCCCATTGCCTCTTCATTGGATTCAACGAATAATATAGCCCTATTAGATGGTAATCCCACTGGAAAAATCTGAGGAAAAAACACATCTGCCAACCCACCATATCCAAACAGCCGTTTCCTCACAGCATCCCAGTCTACATCTTCAGTCCAAACCCCACATATGAAAGCCCTATTCCATTTCAACCCCTCGAACTCCCTTACAAAGAAGGAATCAATTACCCTAGGGGCCTAAACCTTACCAATATTAATCGGAACCACAAACTCTGTAGGGGGATTAAGCCACTTCTTCTTTGCCGCCATCATCTTTCCAAGAATCAAAGTTGTGTTCGTCCAACCAAAGTATTCAAGATCTCCCAGGATTATGATGGATTGGTTTCTTCTTTCAGGTAGTCATTCTATAACCCAGACAAAGGAACCTCTATCATTTGTTCCATGTAAACTTCTTTATCTAAATTACCGTTCAAAAAGTTGTTTCTACATCCATTTAGTGAATTATTAATTTTTGGATTGATGTTAGAACAAGTAGTAATCTTGTTGTAAATAATCTTACTACTAGTACAAACGTATCAAAATAATCAACACCTTCATTTTGATTAAACTCATTTGCTATTAATCTTGTCTTAAAATTTTCAATTGTTCCTTCTGATCTTAGTTTCCTCTTGAATATTCATTTGCATCATATAGTTTTTCATTCAGCAGGTAAATCAACTAAAACCCATGTTTGATTTGCTATTAGTGAATCCATTTCATCATTTATTGTTTTTTTTCCGAAAATCTACATGTCTTGACTTGAGAGCTTCTTCAAATGTCAAGGGAACACTATCTATAATTAGACAAAAAGTTCATTTTTATCACCTTCTATAAGATATAAATGATATTTTTTGCTTAGATGTGTTTCTTTTCTACTTCTTTTCCTTCTTGCTATCTCATTTGGTTTTTCTATCGGCTTATCCGGTTCTCTATTTTCATTTAATGACAAGTCAATTATATCTTTATTATTATTTTCCAATTTTTTCTCTTTTAATGTTTTTTATCCAATAGTAATTTCATAAAATACATCTCTAAATTCAATAATTGAGTACTTATTTATGAAATCATTATCTTCCATTATTAAGAATCTATAAGTTGGACTACTTTGTGCATATCCAATAAATGCACATTCAATTACTCTAAGGCCTAATTTACGTCTTTTTTAGTCTAATAATCTTACCAAAGACCTACACCCCCACACTTTTAAGTAATTTAAATTTGGTGTATGTCCATTCTATATTTCATATGGTGTTTTCTTAGTATTCTTATTTGGTAATTCTATTTAAAATATAAACTACAGTTAATAGGGCTTCACCCCATAAATCTAACTATAAATTTGAATTACATAACATAGCATTTACCAACTCAATTAAAGTTCTATTTTTTCTTTCGGCTACTTTATTTGTTCTAGAGTATACAGGGTGATTACTTCATGTCTTATCCCACGATTTTCACAAAAGTTTGGAAAATCATTAGACATATATTCTCCTCCCCTATCGAATATTATTGCCTTTATGTTTTTATTTAATTGATTCTCAACTAATGTTTTAAAGGCTTTAAACTTTTCTAATGCTTCATATTTGTTATTAAGTAAACCGAAAACATCGTCTGTAAAAGTTATATAATATATTTTCCCTCCTCTAGTACTTATATTAAATAAGTCATATATATCACTATGTATTTGTAACACCTTGCATTACACTTAAGGGTAAAAAGGTAATTTGACACATGTAAGGGTAAAATTGTCCTTACACATGTTCAAACAGACCATAAAATGGTTTAGGAATTTATTGGACCAAGTTACAAGTGTAAGACCCAAGTTGGGCATCGAACCTATCAAGTTCGAAAGTTATCCTAATCTCACATTTGGGATACCTTTGCAGGTCCACTGACATCAATCCCGAGAGAATTAGAAGTCATGACATACCTTGATGAAAACATCTAGGAGTCAAATTTCTAGAAAAACAAACGGTGTGCAATTATGAGTTTCCTAAAAGAAATTATGACAATTCTCCGATAAGGTGTTTGTGCTGTCAGACTCACAAATTTGGGATAACTTCTCAGACCCACCGACACAAATCCCAAGTGAACTAGAGAGTGATCCATACCTTATTGGAAATCTCTTGAAATCTAGTTTCCAACACAATAAACAAAGATCGATTTCTAGTTTTGTAGAGAAAGTTATGAGCATTTTAATGCAAGGGGATAAGAATTGAAGAAACCAGTTTGGATTGATCCAACCACTCTCTGGTCTCAGAAAAGTGTACAAATTGTGTTGAATCGATCGATCCAAATTATCCAAATTGCAATTTTTTTAGGCAAAATTGATTTTTCTTTATTTTGGAGAGTGTAGAACCCCCCCAATTTGACTCAAAACCATAAAAATATGATAAAGAAACCCTAATAGCTTCATGTACATCAAAAGGGAAAGAGTTAGAGAGGTTTAGAGGATTTGGGAGCTAAGTGTGGGAGTTCTTCCTCAAATTTGGTAAGTTTCACACCCAACTCTAAGAATATGCTAGGGTAGCTTGATTTCTTCCTAAATCTTCATGTCTTATCTAATTTATTCTAGTTTTACATCATTTTACAGAGGTTAGACAAAAAGGAAAGAAGATTATAGAAGGTTTTGAAACTTGAGCAAGGAAGAAAACTAAGATTATGAGTTTACTTACATGATGTGCTACTCTCCTTGTTTCTTTTATTGTTTCTTCATGGTAATTCATCTATTTGGCTAGTATTCTAGTTTCTTTATTACTTGATTATTAATCTATGAATTTTTGGTGAGTTCACATCACTTGATTTAAAGATCAATGAGATTACGTGAGTTTACATACATGATGTGCTACTCCCCTTGTTTCTTCTATTGTTTCTTTATGGGTATTCATCTATTTGGCCGGTATTCTAGTTTCATCATCACTTGATTATTAATCTATGAAGTTTTTGGTAAGTTCACGTCACTTGATTTGAAGATCTATGAGATTATGTGACTTTATATACATCATGCGTTACTCCCCTTGTTTCTTCATGGTTATTCATCTATTTGATTGGTATTTTAGTTTCTTCATCACTTGATTATTAATCTATGAAGTTT
>JAOXJP010185324.1:0-12375 GCA_025762735.1 Platanus orientalis
CTACTACCCCTAGCCTTAATCTTCCTAAGTATCATTTTTTTCTGGTTAATCTTGCCACACATCAATCAAAAATATATATTAAATTAAATATTTAAAAAGATAAATCATAGATTAAAGCTGATACCTAAGATGGTTTACATATCTTAATACCTAAGATAAATTAAATATCTTGTAATACTATCCAAACGGTCCAACATACTTGCAACTATTATATGTGTGGATACAATTTATAGATTTTCATGTTTCCCTTTCAACTATAGTATAAAAGTGTTTGAAGACATTTAAAACTTGATTTTTAGTTTTCAAAGTATATGTTCAAATTTTTTTAAAAGCATCATCAATAAAAGTAACAAAATAAAAACACTACCAAGAGTTTTATCTTTTATAGGACCACAAACATCAGAATAAAATAAATCTAAAATATATTTTTCTTTTGAAGGATCTTCTATTAAATGACACTCTATGTTGTTTACTAATAAAGCAATGGACACAACTATCTAAAGGTGTACATTTTATGCACGTGAATCATTTATTGGTAATGATTTGTAAGTCATTCTCATTCATGTGATTCAATCTCTTAAACCATAAATCAATAGAAGAATCACCATTCATTGTGTTCACCTTACTATTGCATAACTGTGTTTGCGTCTTGTATAAAGTATAACACCTCATTTCTTTTGCTATAACAAGAGACTCTTTGGTAAGTTTTCACTGTCCATTACCAAAATGATTATTGTAGTCTTCTTCATCTAGTTTTCATGTTAAAATCAAATTCAAACGTAGATTTGAAACATGTCTCACATCTTTAAGAACCAATCTACACTCAACATTGGTCTCAATGTTTATATCATTGATCCCTATAAATTTTTAATTATTATTATTTCTCATTTTTACAACTCCAAAGTCGGTCAACCTTTAAGATGTAAAAAAGTCATTATGAGGGGATAAAATGGTATGAAGCATATGTGTCAATCACTCAATCGATATCTTGACATGTGAGACAAATATAAGATTTTTCACAACCCCAAAATATAATAATATCTTTATTTGAAACAATAGCAATGGTATCTTCTTTCTTTCACAACTCAAAAATATAATAAGATTTTTCTTCATCTTTTTCTTTCTTTTTCTCCTTGAGTTTTTGACATTTTTTTTTTATAATGACCCATTTTGTTGTAATTGTAATAATTAATCTCCTTTCTTGACTTAGTTTTTTTTTCTTGACTTCTCACAGTTATGAGGTTTTTTATTTTTTATCTTCTGGTTTTCTATGACAAGTGCTTCTAATGTGAGGAAACCTAAGGATTTTTTTGTTGGCTCTTCATTTAACAAACTTCGTGTTAATTGACTCATGGTAACAACTCCCTTTAAAACAGAGTTGCTAAGAGATATCACTAATGTCTCCTAACTGTCTGGTAATGAACTAAAAAGTAACAAGATTTACAGCTCATCATATAATCCATTTTTATATAAGAGAACCGATTCACAATACTCTGCATTTCATTTAAATGTTCTACAATTGAACCACCATCATTGTATTTCAAATTTATAAGTTTCTGAATCAATAAAACTTTGTTATCCACGGTCTTTCTTTCATACAACCCTTTCAATTTCTTCCATAGTGAGTACGTTGAAGTTTCAATTGAGACATGATAAAAACACTATTATCTAACCATTTCAGAATAAACCTAACCCAACGACTTTCCAGTCTTGCTTCTTCCACTCATCATTTGACATACTTTTGAGTTTAATCATATGTCATTCTATTGGTAAATGTAAATCTTTACAATAAAGTAAAATTTTATTTAATTTTTACCTTTTAAATGAGCCAATTGCTCCCACTTAGGCTAACCATCTAACTTGTGCTTGCCTTTATAATTTATACACGAATAATTAGAGTCCAGCTCTGATAACACTTGTTGGAAAACCACAAACCTTTCCCTTTCCCTTTCCATGTACAAATCAAAGGCAAGCAAATCCGACTATAGTTCACAATAAAATAATAGTAAAATAAACAAGGGACATAATCATAAGCATAAAACCACATCACAACACCCAAATTTTTAACATGGAAAACCATTTGATGTAAAAGGAAAAACCACAGAATATTAGTTCAGAAAATACTTCCACTATTGTCAAAATATGTGGGATTACAAGTCTTCTATAAACAGAGTTAGATAATTTCATAAAGTCACACTTATTTAGATAATCAATTTCATTATCTAAAAAAATATATACAAGAGAATTTATAATCCTTACCTCCAACAAGAGAGAAGATGATGCACAAATCCAAACCTTCAAGAGAGAAAAACACATTTGTTGCTTCCTTTCTTCTCATAAGGATGAGAGAAATCATTCTAAAAGAAAATGAATGATTAGCTATAACAAATTTTGTTGTAACTTTTTATAGCACAGTAAAAAAGCATGAGTATTTGTTTTTAAAAATGGATTATTTTGTCTTTTAACATGAAGCCTTTGCCTTTTTGTAATCTTTTGGTCATGCTATGAAAAGTTGTAGCAAAATTTGTTGCAGCTGAATATTTGGCCAAAAGAATCCCCCAACAAAACTGTTGGTGTGAGCCAGAAGATCAAAGAGAACCCAACCAACAAAACCCCTTCTCCACTTTCTCCCTTGGAAACAATGAGACTTTTCTATACTCAACGTAGAGAATCGCTTAAGTCAAAGGGTGGCCACACATCAGCATCAGAAGTGTTTTACACTCTCCCAAAAAGTGAAAATCACTTTTGATGCTGATATTTCCGCCTGCTTGGCCATCGGCAAAGGCGGGCAGAGGATAGGAGTTGGCGTATAAAATCCTCACTGCCTTGGAAAGACAAGAACAATAAATGCTCTCAAATAACATTAGGAAGAATGATTCTCTGTGTTGACACAGGCCTATGTAAGCATGCCATTGATTGACATATGATGTGGCCTATGTAAGCGTGCCATTGATTGACATATGATGTGTTTTTGAATTTGGTCTCTGATTTACCCTGGACACAATTTTTACGGTCCAGATTTTCTGTACACAAAATCCATGTGCAATGCATGCACACAGACCAAGGGACAAACACATCAACATCAAAAAGTGATAAGCTGCTCCCAAAAGTGTAAATCACTTTTTGGCACTGATGTGTCCGCCCCTTAGTCCATGTACATGCTTTGTGTATGGATTTAATGTGCACAAAAGCCAGGCTCCATTTTTGAACCCCAAACACATCATGTATCAGCTTATAATTCACCATAAACATTACAAACACTTTGTCATCACACAACATTTTCTCCCCTATAAGAAAAGGTCAAAAGACCATTGCTTATCCCATTCGCATGCCGCTCCAAATAAGGAGTGATGATCCCACTCATGGAAGGAACCCCAACAACACCCAAAAAAAATTATATCAAATTAAATAACTAAAATGATAATCATAGAACAGAACTGATAACTAAGATGGTTTTCCTTAAAATGTTCCAGATGATTGTACAATCTGAAAGACCTAGACCCATTTATTAAATAGTTATGAAGGTCCAAAAGAATTCCATAAATTAGATGGTTATGAAGTATGATCCTTCAATCGGGCCATTCTACCGAGATGATCATAAAGTCTTTCCATGCACAGTGTAGCACAGGAAAAACGCTCCTGCAGTCAACTCTTACAAGAAGCTCCACCTCTGCCTGTCCCCTCTCTCTTTCTCTCTCAGCGCTAATGGATCAGATACAGCACAAGTATGTTGACATAAGAGGACTAAAGCTCCACATTGCCGAGATCGGAACTGGTCAGAATCTGTTGTCCCCAGGGTCTTTTATTTTGCTTACTCTTCTTCTCTTCACTTCTTTATCAAATGATGTTCTCTTCTGGTGTGCAGGTCCTTCAGTGGTGGTTTTCCTGCATGGGTTTCCCGAGATATGGTATTCATGGCGGCACCAGATGATCGCCGTGGCAAACGCCGGATTCCGGGCACTTGCACCTGATTTGAGGGGTTATGGACTATCGGAAAAGCCCTCCGAACTGGAAAAGGCTTCCTTCATTGACTTCGTCGATGACCTCCTCGCCATCCTCGATTCCTTCGACATCTCCAAGGTATAATAATAATGAAGAACCAATTAACTTCCTTCTCCAATTCATCTATCCGTTCTTTGAATTTCTACTTTTTGCAAACTGTTCTAAAGATTGACCGGCATGTAAATTAATGGCTTTCTTTGATTAAAACTGTGAGGGAAGGCTTTTCTGGTTGGGAAAGATTTCGGAGCATGGCCAGCTTACTTGTTTGCTCTTCTCCATCCGGTGAGGGTGTCCGGAGTTGTAACATTGGGTGTGCCCTTCATACCCCCTGGATCCCGTCCATTCAATGACCTCCCTGAAGGCTTCTACATTTTCAGATGGAAGGTACTGTGATTTTCTCCTCTTCTACCATTCTCTGTTATTGAAATCACAACCAGTGGATCGGTGACTTATCAACTAGAGACATTGCCAACTTGTAGAGTCAAGATTAAGGAATTCATTGATGGGTTCTCAATCCTTTCTACTATCTGTACACTTTCTACATCTATACCTGTGTACAGTTTGTTATTTTGTGTAGCCTGATATTATTGATTTTCTTAGCCTGATGTTACTGATGATTATGAAGTACTGATGATCAAGTGATCAAGCCAGACCGCCTCGGATTTGGTGTGACCCCGAAGGTCAAACCAACACATTAGTGCCGAAAAAGTGATTTACACTTTTTGGGGGATGCTTTTCACCTTTTGGTGATGATGTGTTAGCCCTGATGCCGGGCTGACCTTGGGCAACCTAAGGGGATTGTACCAAATCCTTAGGGTTCCGGTAACACATTAATTTCTAAATTTCTTAGGGTTATTTATATGTATTTTCTTTGATTAGGGTTGTAAGTGTTTTTGTGCATATTTTCTTTCAGTATATTGAATTTTTTTTTTCCTGACAAGCAGTATGGTGAAACTTGTGCATCTCTGTGGTTGTTTTCCTGATTTGGGGTTTTTCAGTGTGTTCTTGTTTGCTTGTTTTTACTTTTGATTAATATTGCATCTCAGGGTCGTGGATTAGGTAATCTTTAGTACAGTTGCAGTTCAATTGTTGGAAACTTTGCAGGGCATTCAGTAATATCCTAAGCTTTCCTCTTAAATAACTTGGGTGATTGTAGTTTTATTTCCATGTTCTTGATTCTAGGAACCTGGAAGAGCAGAAGCAGATTTTAGCCGCTTCGATGTTAAAACGGTTCTGCGAAACATCTACATTCTCTTCTCTCGAAGCGAAATCCCAATTGCAGACAAAGATAAAGAGATCATGGACATGGTGGATCCATCAACTCCCCTACCCTCCTGGTTCACAGAGGAAGATCTTTCGAGCTATGCGACATTATATGAAAAATCCGGATTCAGTTCTCCATTACAAGTGCCATACAGGTAATTAGAATCCCTTGTAGCCTTAGACAGAGTGAACAAGAAATTTTAGCTCTGCTTCTTCATCTTTCTGGTTGAATTGTTTCAGACCCACTTCAGAATACCGGTGTTGGATACTTAGTTCAGTGCTTTCTTGTAGGTCACTGCACAAAAAGTTCACTATAACTAACCCAAAAGTTGAAGTTCCGGCACTGGTGATCATGGGTGGGAAGGACTACTTCCTCAAATTCCCAGGGATTGAGGACTATATATCAAGCGGGAAGATGAAGGAGTTTGTTCCTGACTCGGAGATCACGTTCTTGCCAGAAGGAACCCATTTCATTCAGGAGCAATTTCCAGACCAGGTGAACCAACTTATCATCACATTCCTCACTAGTCATGCCGGTGTTTAGAAGATAAAAAGAAAATTACAGGGCAAATTGGAAGTGAGAAACTTTTACCTATTCCAACTGTCTAGGTAAAAATAATTTGTTCACTGCTATCTTCAGTTTGGATAACGTGCACTTAAATAATCTGTTGTGATGTTGTCTTGAATGCAACCCAAAGAGTAACCCAATGTTCAACCTATTTGGGCGATCCGGAGACCCGGTTCGTTTGGGTTCATTTTACATGGGTATTTTTTTGGTCTCTATGCTCAATTTGGGAGTAGGGTATTTTGCACCTATATATATATATATATATATATATATATATATATATATAGTTCGCAGGATCTTGGAGTTGAATTATTTAAGGTCTTTTTTGGAAGAATTCATTGGAACTTGAAATCTTCATTATAGTGAATAGCTTCTTTATTTGTTTCTCCAATTTGAACTCCCTTGTTTGGAGTTCAAATCCAAGAATTGGGCATAGATGCTATGAAAAGAGATCCATGGCTCAAGTTGAATCACATGCCATAAATTGGATGATAGCCCAGATTGGAGAATTTGTTGCCCTTCAAGTGGTTTGTAGAATAATGCCTTGTCGTAAAGCACTGCACTAGTAGAAAGATGAAGTTGTACAAAGCAATGCTAGAAAAAAAGGTGCTTCGAGTTTGAGAGAAGGTGGAGGCCACAATTCACCCTTGATGCAAACTTTTGAAATGGAAATGAGAGCATGAAATATTAAAACACTAAACATAGGCATTTGTGGAGAAACTTTATTTGCACTCCACCTCGGCACCTAGGGGTGGGCATGCCCGGCTTTAAAATTAGCCCGAAAAAGCCCGGTCCAAGCTAGGCCCGACAAGGCCCAAACTTTTATTTAGGGCAGGGCTTGGGCTTATCTCCGCCTGGCCCGAGGCCCGAACTTTTACAAATATAATATATTAAGTATTTAAAAATTATCAATATTACATAGCTTAGTTGATAAAAATGTTTTTCTTTTACAATTTGTATTAGGTTCAAGTCCTAGTGAAATCAATATTTCTATTATACTAAAACAAAGGGGGCAAAGGGGGTAGCCCCCTTTACGTTTAGTATTTCTTTCTTCCTTTCATTTTAAAAGGCCACATGGATTTCATTTTGCTCCTTATTTCAAGTTGTTTCGTAAAGAAGTTAGTTTATCTAGAATTTTTGAAATCTCACTTTAACTTTTTCAACATAACACCTTTAAACTCTTAATATCTCTTAAATTTTTGTTCTATTATTTGTTTAAAGACACATTTCTTATGTAACGTTTCTTAATTGAAATAATATTAGGTATTTTGTCTATTCTTCGAGGATAGTCACGTCATTTACTCTATTTCTTTTTTTAAATTCAATTTAAATTACTTTATACGTATACATCCTCTTTTCTTCCACACAATGTTGTCCCCTTTACCTCTCCATCCCTGCTTATACTACATGATTCCATTGAACAAAAAATAAATTAAAGACTTATTTATTGACGAAAACCAACAGGTATGCACTTATCTTTCTTTCTTGATTTCATTTTCTACTTCTTTTTGTTTAGACAAAAAAATCCTATAATCTCTATAATTCAAACGTACTAATTTCTTTCTAAATTTCTCTTAGCAAACCGTCTCTTTAATATCTCTCATTTTTAATAGACATTAATTGAATAAAAATTTATATAATTGTTTAATTAGTTTTTTCATCGCATTTTTTAACAATTGCCTATTATTTATTTTTATATTTTTATATTTTTATATTTTTTTTATGTGATGCCCAGGCTTGCACAAGTTCACTCGCTAGTATTTTTTAAAATAAACAATTTTTGGAATTTAAATATATAGTTTTCTATGTTTTTTTAAACTAATAAAATTTTGTAGTTCAATTAGGATGTGTTTGGCAACCACCTATAATGTAATAATTTCATTTGAGTTTCCTAAGGCTTTTATAGCCACAATGGGATGGTTTGTAACAAACTCATTCAAATTTGCACCAATTTGTGCTTGATAACCTAAGTCATTTCATTTTATAGAAAACCTAAGATGATTCATCACTAATTATAGTTAACAAATCAGTATAAATTTGAATGAGTTCATTATAAACCATCACCTCATGGCTACAAATGCTTTGAGGAACTCAAATGAAATGAGTACATTATAGGTGGCTGCCAAACAGGCTATTAGTTAAAGCATTAGTTATTACATGATAGGTTTAGAGTTCAAACCTATATTTGAACATTAAATTTTTATGAAATTCATGGGCCGGCCCAAAGTCCAGCCCGAAGCCCAATCAATTAATTAGGGTCAAGCTCGGGCCTAAGTTTATTAAAAATTTATGGGCCCAAGCCCTGGCCCGAACCCAAACTATAATTATAGGGTCAGACTTGGGCCTACCATGGCTCAGCCCAAGCCCGGCTCATGCCCACCCCTATCGGCACCCCATTTCTTCTTTCCCTGCCATTCATGCATCAATTCCAAAGGATTAGGAACAATCCATGAATGGACAAGATCCGAATGGAATCAGGCACTGACACATTAGTGCCAAAAAGTGATAAATGCCCAAAAAAAAAAATGTGACGTTTTCGGTGTTGACGTGGCTGTCCCTGACGCCATTTGGACCTTTTCGTTCAGGGAGTGTTCATACCAAATCAAAGCTCTACATCAATGGGTTGCTACCCTTTAATTATCATCTTCCGTCCACCATTGTACCCTACATGACGTTCACCCCAATTTTCTAAATAAATTGATACTGACCTCCCCTGCAAGCAAGAATAAAAGAAGAAAAATAAGGAAACGTCATGGGTTTGTTTAAGATCGAATATGCCCATATTAAAATCCAACAATTATGAGAATATCAAGTTGTCCTCTATAAAAACCCAACAACTATGGAGATTTCATGTGAGCCCAGTCAATTCCTTGATTGTAGTTGAAAAATCTTATTATTGTTGTGTTGAATTTGAACCATTTGATCTCTTGATCAGACTAAAGTTTTATATACATGAACCCAACTCTCCCATACTATGAACATCTTAAGAAGCTTAATTTGTCAGTCCTTTTGATGAGTAGCAAGCAATACAAACACTAAGAAAGTGATTAAAATGATTGGATGAGTGTGATTAAGAAGAGGAGAAGCTTGTAGAATACCTCATTAACTTGATCTAAGTATTGATTCAGCAACCGCTTGTCTCAGGCATGTTTTGCCTAGAAAAAAAAAATCCTCTCCTGCCAGCAGATTAATCAAACTCATATCCTCTGTGGCACAGGACTCTGTGCCATGGTACACTCTAGACACAAAGGTAGGTGGGGCAGTTGTGTCTGGGGTGTAACATGGGCGTAGAGGATATGACTCTAGATTAATAGATCTGTGCAAGAGATGGGAAACTTACCCAAAAAAGTGAAAATAAACTTTTTTCAGGAATACGTGTCTCATCCCTTGTGCAGACTGATTAATTTGTCGTCAAGAGAGGATACCCTAGGTTTGCCGCTACATGGAACGGATACTCTCCTACCGCTTATGACCTGTTAAGGTCTTGTCTAACAAGTGGCACTACACCATTGGAGGGAAAAGTGAATTACAATTTTTGAAAGATGATTTTCACTTTTTCCCACCAATCATGTTATGCCACCTATTACATAGGACCTTTACAGGTCATAAGCTGACAGGAGAAGATCCTTTTCGGTTGCCATAGCATGGAAGCACAGCCACCAACTTGCCCACATATAAATGTCATAAAATTGTCCACCCCTAAATAGAAAGGAGCGAATCCACTAGCTTTATAGATATCAAACAAAAGCTTGAGATCGTTGATGTTCTTAGTTACTTTAAAAAGCTTTGAAGCATAAGTAAGTTGTCCCAATCCTTAACACATCGTCTACTAAATCACCATGTCACCATCACAATCTGAAATTAGGAGTGTCAACAACTTAGCTTAGGCTCCTCACACAAGAATCAGGCTCAAGCTCAAGCTCAGGAGTGTCAAGCTCAGCACGGGCTTGGTTCAGCTCATTTTTCTCAATCATCAGTAAGTGTTTTTGATCAATGTGCAATCACATCAAACAAGTATTTTGACCAATGTGTAATCATACTACATGATGTTTGTGGGTTCAATTGTGAATAGGATTAGAAGTGAAAAAAAAGTAATAATAATAAGCACCTAACAAGGCATTAAATTCAAAAAAAAAATCTATAAATAATCATGTCATTGTAGTACAAAGTTAATTTTGTCTAATATCTCATAAATGCTAATTATGATTTGATTGACATATTAAATCAAATAGTTATTTTATAAAATGATATATATATATAGACACACACACACACATACATACATTTTTATTTATTGTGAGATCAAATGGAGGCTTAGGTAAACCGAGTTCTAAGCCAAGCTCACTTGGCTCATTGGCAACTCTATCTAAAAGAGAAAGGATGTTCTATCTAGGATTTGCTATCTATGATGGTGTTTGGAGTTCAAATCCAAGAATTTGGCATGGATGCTATGAAGAGAGATCCATGGCTCAAGTTGAATGATCACATGCCATAAATTGGATGATAGCCCCAATTGGAGAATTTGTTGTCCTCCCAATTGGTTTGTAGAACAATGCCTTGTTGTAAAGTAGTTCACTAGTAGAAAAATGAAGTTTTAGAAGCAAATGCTACGAAAGAAGGTACTAGGAGTTTGAGACAAGGTGGAGGCAACAACCCACCCTTGATACAAACTCTTGAAATGGAAATGAGAGGATGAAATATTAAAACACTGAAGATAGGCATTTGTGGAGCAATTTTATCTGCACTCCACCTGGGCACCCCATTTCTTATTTCCCTACCATTCATGCATCAATCCCAAAGGATTAGGTACAAACAATCCATGATTGGACAAGGCTCAAATGGAATCAGGGGCTAACACATCAGCTCCAAAAAGTGATAAATGCCCCCCAAAAAATTAAGTAATGCTTTTGGTGCTGATTTGGCCACCCCTGACGCCATTCAGAGCTATTCGTTCAGGGAATGTTAGTACCAAATCAAAGCTCTGCATCAACAAGCCATTACCCTTGTTGTACCTTACATGTCGTTCACCCAAATTTTATCATTAAATCGATACTGACCTCCCTTGCAAGCAAGAATAAAAGAATAACAATAAGGAAACGTCACTTCATGGATGTGTTTGTTTAAGATTGAAAATGCCCATATTAAAATCCAACAACTATGAGAATCTCAAGTTGTCCTCTATAAAAACCCAACAACTATGGGGATTTCATGTGGGCTTAGTCAATATTTTTTTTTTATTGTAGTTGAATAATCTTATTCTTGCCGTGTTGAATTTGAACCATTTGATCTCATGATTGGACTAAAGTTTTTTATACATGAACCCAACTCTCCCTTACTAAGAACATCTTAAGAAGCTTAATCTGTCGGTCCTTTTGATGAATAGTAAGAAATACAAACACTAAGAAAGTGATTAAAATGATTGGATGAGTGCGATAAAGAAGAGGAGAAGCTTGTAGAATACCTCATTAACTTGATCTAAGAGCATTCGCATCCGGTTCTTTAAAATAGCTTTTTCTCTAAGGTAGAGAGTAAAAAGGGTGGAAATCACTAAAAAGTGTCTTACATCCGGTTATGTATTTTGGAACAAAATATACAGATTGCTACAGTCACTCTAGCACTAGACATTTCTTAAAACTATTTTTTTACTCTCCTTTTATTTAAAATCATCAAGATTAGTCAATGTCTCTAAAAATTGTCATTTAAAAAATAATATTTAAATAGATTGCTCTTTAAGATAGAGGGTGGGATGTAAGGCCTATTGCAAAAAAGTTATCTAAAATATAAAAAGTAACCTTTTTAAGGGACAAAATAAATAAAGATGTGAATGCTCTTAGAGCATTCGTATCCGGTTCTTTAAAATAGCCTTTTCTCTAAAGTAGAGAGTAAAAAAATGTGAAAATCACTAAAAAGTGTCTTACATCCAGTTATGTATTTTGGAACAAAATATATAGATTGCTACAATCACTTTCTAAAAGTAGAAAGTGACCATAACATTAGGCATTTCTTAAAACTATTTTTTTTTCTCCTTTTGTTTGAAAATCATGAACACCGGTCAATGTTTCTAAAAGTTGTCATTTAAAAAATAATATTTAAACAAATTGCTTTTTAAGATAGAGAGTGAAATGTATGACCTATTGCAAAAAGGTTATGTAAAATAGAAAAAGTAACATTTTTAAAGGGCAATATAGATAAAATATGCATAATCGGATGTGAATGCTCTAAGTAGTGATTTAGCAACCGCTTGTCTCAGACATGTTTTGCCCAAAAAATATATATATATCTCCTGCCAACAGTATTGAAAATCATTTTGACAAACACTTTATCAAAAACATTGGATCCAGATTTGCATATCCAATCAATTCACGTTTATCCTACACTGAATATTTCTCCCTATCATTAAGGTAGTGGATTCCTTGTTGGACACTTGTGTTCTCTCAAGCATCAAGTTAAGTATCCAAGCTACCTATGATATAGCCACCTATTAGGCATCACTGGTTGGCAACTCAAAATAATCAACTTAAATAACTTAGAGAATCACAAGT
>JAOXJP010185335.1:0-12375 GCA_025762735.1 Platanus orientalis
AAGTTATGCTTTTTATGATATTTATTTTTAAAGATTGTACACAATATTTCAAAATATGTTGAGAAATTTGAAACTATTTCATGGTATTTAAAAAAAATGGTAAACAAATAATTTCTTTCATTTTTTTTTTATTTTGACCTTTAAAACTTATTTGAATTTTCGGTGAAATTCTATACCATGCATGCTTCTACCATAAATAATTGGAGTGAAATTGTTATTTTTACTCTAGAACCAACACAACAGAAAAAAAAAATTATAAAAACAATGGATTTGTGTTGTTTTAGCTTAGACCGATTAGTTATAGCAAAAGTATATTTCTCAATGAAATTTTGTTAATATTTCACCAATAACTTTCTTGTCTCGACATAATTTCACTGAAATTTTTATGGAATTTTGAATTTTAATATTCCCTTGGCATTTCATTTCACCATATCTAAAAATGGGAAATTTTTGATAAATTTCACTGAAATTTTGAACCATAGGTATGATAAGGGTTGTCACAATCAAAGACATTGTAGTTGGCTGAACTGAGATATCTTTGTTTACATGGCACATATTTTGTCAATATTATTTTGGTCTCAATCTAATTTTGCAGAAATTTTAGAATTTTTGTAATCCCTTGGCATTTCATTTTTCCATCTCTAAAAATGGGAAATTTTTGATAAATTTTATTGAAATTTTGAACCATAAGGTATGATGGGGACTATGAGAATCAAAGGCATCACTATTAGCTGAACTGAGACCTCCTTGTTGATGTGGCACATTGGATTCTTTTTCCACCAAAAAAAAATTGGGAATGGATTTCGGCGATGGTGGGTAAGAATGTTTGCTAGAATTAGAGGGTTCCCAATTTCCTTATTCCCTCTTCCCTCTTCAAAGAGTAGCTTGTCCGTTAGGGAAAGAACCCCAACAAGAGAGTTTCAAATCCCTAATAAATAAGAAAAATTCAAATGTTACTACTATTCGCAAAGCAATTTTTTATGGTAAAGTTTACCTCAATATTTGTATAATTTAAATTAGAAGATTTAAAATGGAATCTTCAAGTTGGATATTAAAGTATTTTTTTTTCTTTAAGGAGGGAATGAATGGGAGTTGATTCAAGTTAAATTTCCCTCCAAAACCACCAGCACATTTTATTCTATTTGAATCCTTAGTCCCATATTACTTGGGTGGATTGGATTCTTCACCTTATATAGGAGTCAAACTTCAAAAGGGTAAGGGGATTAAAGCAAGGTTCAATGACTTGGATTCTTGACCCAACTAGGATAGTTCAAGAGTCAACTCAGCTTGGGAGTCATTGGAGTCAACACGGGGAGTCATGTCACGTTTTTATTTTATTTTAATAAAATATAAACATATTTAAAAATTACAATAGTATTTTAAATTGAGTTTTAAGATCCTACAAAATTATCAAAAGATTCTTTTATGTGAAAATTCAATAGTCAATATCATTCTAGAGTATTGACAATATCTGCAGTGTAAAGCATTATATTGCATGCATTCAATCAATCATCATTCAACAATCCAAAAATAAAGCAACTAAGACCTTCAAGTTATAGCTTTGGACTGGAGAGGAGTAACCATATTGCCATGGACTAGAGGCCCTAGACTTGGAGACTAGAGGGCCTCTTGAGTGGAGTGGAGTTATGGAGGAGTTGAATGGTCAAATTTAATGAGATTTTAGGGCTAAAAAGCCTTTTAAAGTTTTCAAAGATATATTTTTATGTAAAAACAAAAAATATGTAAAACTTGGCCTAGTCTTGCTGAGACAAGTTGAGGCATACCAGCTAGACTCGGTTGAGTGATGTATCCCTGAGTTGATTGCTTGACTCGACTATCACAAGAAGTCGTGTCAACTTGACCAAGTCACCGACTAGAAGGCGGGGATCAAAGAGAGAGGCTAGTGTGTGTGGGCTGGGGCCGGTGCTTTGCATTACATGCACGGATGCTGAACCGAATTGGGTGTGGGTGTGGGTGTGGGTGCAGATTTGAGAAAGCCAAGACCTATATGGTTTTTATTTTTCCTTTTTAATTGGTTACATTGTATACATTTCATCATATATTGTATGTATGTTTTTTGAAAGTTAATCAACAATTTATTGAGTTTAAATGCATTTTTCTTAGCTATTAAAAGTCGGCAGCCCAACATGGAAGCACACTGTTGTTGGACACCCTTTTGGTCCTTAAGAAGAGGGATATTCATTGGGTTTGGACATAGAGAATGAAATCAATTTCTTTAACCTTAAATTACTATACTGATTTTTCAATCTTTTGGTTCATTACATCAGAGAGCTATGAGTTGTTCACATCGAGCCCCTTGTGTGTCAATGCATACGCATCAAGGAAATCTGAGGCTGTGTATCCAAGAGGTGGAATTCCACCCTTTCTTTGCACTTAATTGTGTGATGGCACATGGGAGGAAGAAATCAACTTTAAAGATAAATGAACAATACACTACAATCCGATACAAAAACTGGCTTGGTTCTTCTATTTCAGGTTAGATCTTTTCATATGTTTTTGTTATATGAGGGATGAACTGTGGTTGATGTTCTACATGATTTGAGAGATACTTAACAAAAGTTATATGATAACTGCATGCATGCCTTCAATACCCGTTGAATAATCTAATAGAAGATACAATAAATTGCTGTCATTATATCCTCTTTAACTGAATTCTATTGGAGCTATTTTATTGCATATTGTGAATTGAATATAAGAATTTATTGGAATTGATACTTGGATGCTGCTATTTTTTTTTTTTTTGCACACTATATACATTTCAGTTTGAGATATTGATGCATACTGCTGTCTTAATTACTACACACTCTGATCAGAAAGTGAACTCATATAGTGGTGGATAAGTGGATTGCATAATCTGAACTATTTTTCGCACGACCTAGATAATTGCAGTTTTCAGTTTGTCGTCCTTTCTCCTTGAGGAGGTCATGAGACTGTCCTAGCTAGCTTTCAGAGCTTTATAATCCTTCTCCAACTGCTTAATTAATTTGTCTTCCATCGGACCCACTACTCAAACCCTAACACTTGTTTACTTGGCTCCAAAGTTTTCTTTTTACTGTCAGAACCCTAAGTGTCGTCTTTTAATTAATATGCAGCCACCATACATGTAGCTCAGTAACGGTGAGAGTTATTCGACTAAGATTTGGCCACGTGTCACATTTATGTTATCGTCGCCACTAATTCTCCCCGGCATTAGGTTGGGGAGGTTCAGAGGTCATGATTCTTCCCCGTAAGTGATCAGCATGCCAAATCAGCAGCAGACTGCAGAGAAATCACGCTATTAACTGTTTTTTTTTTTTTTTTTTTTTTATTTGAAAAATCCCAGACACTTATTTCTATCACAATCACAAACTACCCTAACTTTAAAGCATTTCGATTTCTACAACCTAATCCTTTAATCCAATTAATTCCACCCTTCCGATCACGGTCGCCAGGAAAAATGGCTTCCCGCCGTGAGTTAAAGATCATGGTCATATCTGCAAAAGATCTTAAAAAAGTCAATCCCAAGACGGCCGTCTACGCCACTGGAACCCTCGTCGCAGACCTACAGACTAAGCTGCAGAAAACCTCCGTCGACAAGGGGGCGAACCCTACCTGGTTTTCCCCGATGACGTTCCATATCGATGAAGCAGCAGCTCGGCTGGGAGAAGCTCTCCATTTTAAAATCATGTGTGAACAAATTTTGAATGACAAAATGGTCGGAAAAGTCTGCGTTTCCATCAAAGAGCTTCTAGATAAGATTGGTCACGGAGAGCCTGTTAAGTTTGTCAGCTATCCGGTTGAGAAACCATCTGGGAAGTTCCAAGGACAACTGAATTTGTCATATGAGTTGGGCCAGGTCATCGGTGCACAGATGGCAGTCGAAACTGTAACGGGTTATTCTGCTCCGATGAGTACCAGTGCACTGAATTACACCCATCCAGGGTTAAGTGGAGTCGTCCGATATTCGCTGCCACAGCCAAGACCGTATACACCTCCTCTTGTGGGTTATGGGACCGTTGTGCCGCCACTAGGGTACGGATATCATGCACTGCCCTACACCCATCCTGGGTTTATTGGAGCTGCCTCATATGCACCGTCACCGCCTGGACCGTTTCCACCGGTGCCGGGATATCCTCTGCCTGCTGTGGGTTATGGACCAGGGTACGGACGTCCTCCCGTGCAGCCGCCAGAATTCATTGATGGATTCCTTCGAGGGTCCATGGTGGGTAATATGCTATCAAATCAAATTGATTTGAGTTCCTTAGGTGATACGCTGTCGAATCAAATTGATTTGAGTTCCATATTGGGAGGCTTCTAATGCCTGGTAAGTTTCAGAATTTGATGATGCTCTTGGTATTTCCTTAAAACTGGTAGATGTTTCTGGCTTCATAATTCGCTTCTTTGTTTGGTTAATTTGGTTTAGTGATTCGTTCCATCTTATATACTTGAAATTGCAGCTCTAACCACAATTTAAGTCTCTCCATGGTCCAAAACAATTATGTTCTTCTCCTGAAGCTTTTAATTTAGGTTAATTTTTAATTTCTCAGCACCAAAGAAAAAAATGAAATGCCAAATCTGGTCCTGTGAATGTGGTGATGGTGCACAATATATAGTTTACCAATTAGTGGGCTGATTTAACTCTTCAATGATTTTGCTTTTAGGCAAATTCATTTACATAATGTACACGCATTGCACTTAGGTAATGGGCCGAGTATCTAGTTCCCTTGTTCAACAATTACATGTGTAGGTCCTTGAACTGTTTTTGCAGGTGTTGGGTTTCCTAACACAAAAGAGGTAAATGGTGGCTTACTTCCCTTATCTAACATTAATATAAATTATATCAGCTTGCATAAAGTTTTAGGTTTTAGTAATGGGGTCATGTTGGCCTGATCTTCTCTTTAGATTATGTCCAATAGGGTTCTGAATTGTTGTTGCAGGAATGGACCCCACTCACATAACTTGGAGGTGAAAAGGGGTCTGGCTTTGCATGAGGTTTTATACTTAGATGTTAGTTTAGGAGGCTATCCTTCCTCTACCTAGAATATATGAATGGAATCCCAAATGATTGTCCCAGGATTCGACCAAATATGTACAACCTGGAAGTAGGAAATGTTTCGCCCACTTTTCTTGAGTCCCAAAACTTTGACTCATCTAAATAAGTTAAGAACATCGTGCTTGCATTAGTTGTTATAATAAGCATTGATTAAACACAAAGTGACACATATGGTTCATCATCAAAGCAATGTATGTAAATGTTAGTGGCTACTTGAGCATGAGCACAGGCTTCTCAATTTAATTGATCCAATACTTATAATAAGAAACTGTTTAATCATGTAATATTCCTCATTCGCATTTGTTGCTTTAGTGTGACTTTAAGCATGAAGAGATGTTCTAAAATCATTCTCAAAGTAACCTCAACAAGCTTTGGACTGTTGATGTATGGATCAAGCTTGGAGACACATGTGACATGATCCTACTATTTACATCTTAATTTGGTAGGTCGATGTAATGCATTCTTCCAAATTTTATTGGTAATATAAGGTGTCATATTTGTACTTATATAAGAAAAGACACATGTGACACGATCCTACTATTTACATCTTAATTTGGTAGGTCGATGTAATGCATTATTCCAAATTTTATTTAGAAAACTCTGTGATGAATTGTTACAATTTCTATTATATATTAAGGGTAACTTACCATTTCATTTTGTTGATTTTGATGATGAATTTGTTCAATCATGTGAGTGAATATATTCATATAATCTCAAGGAATATTGCTAAAAATGGTTTGATGAAAGATGCTTAATTAAGAAAGGAAAGGGGAGACTTTTACTTTTGTTATAGTTGTTTCCTTGTGGGATTTTCTTACTTAAGGACCTCTATAACAAGATAGGGTACATATGCCTCATGACATATTTTATTTACCAGGAGTGGGTATTGTAGAAATGAGTTCTCGATTTCTTGCATTATGCCACTCCTCACACTTGATTTTCTTTGGTAGAAAAGTTGTATACAATGTTCATTGGATGGGAATTTGAGAAGTAGTTATTTGCAATAACCTTAGATGATGCTTTGTTGAAATGTTAAAGAGTCAATTTAAAGAATGTTTTGAGGTGTGGTGAATTCTTTTGTGTGCGTTGTTGTGCACACATTCTCAACTTGATGGTACAAGAAGGGGTGAAAGAAATTGAAGTTGTATATAAGATTTGTTATGTATTCTTATGCCAATACTTGCCTCAAAATTAACTTTTAGTATTTGGAGGTGGGATTCTTAATCAATTTGTAGTGCAGGCTTTGATTTGCACTCAAGACCGATTATTTGAATCAAAGGTAATTAGTTTTCATAGATGGTAGTTCCAATTATTGTGGATCTATATAGCATAGGAATTGGCACATTTGAGAGCCAAGAATTTGTCAGTAGAGCACAAAAAACACAATTAGATAGAGTTACTTGGATGAGTCAAGACTCGGTCAAATGAAAAAGTTTGACGTTCTCAGGTTTCGGAAAGACAATCAATTTTTGTACCCCAAACTCTCTTATGGCCTGTAATGTGTTATGTATTCCTGTACCAATACTTGCCTCAGAATTAACTTTCAGTACTGGAGGTAGGGTTCTTAATCAATTTGTAGTGCAGGCTTTTGTATTCAATTGGATCAACGGTAATTAATTTTCATAGATGGAAGTTCCTATTGTTTCAAATAATGAAAAGTGTGTGTGTGTGTGTGTGTGTGTGTATTTTCCTATCTTTGAATGTAGATATCTCGAACCGGATGTAGATTAACTTACTAAAGACATTTTGAACTTGGAAATTCACATGGATGATTCTTGTTTTGCTCAGTGTCTAATATGGTTGATGTTTAGTTACATGTAATACTAATAGTTCTTACTTCTTTTAGGTTTTACCTCTGTTTTTTTTCCCCTCTTCTCTCTTTTGAAGTATTTGATGAATTTTTAATATTTTGTAGGTCTGCTTGAAGGTCTAGGATGGAGTCTTTGGAGAGGAGGGCTTAGCTAGAGTTGGTGCATTTGGATATGTTCTTGATCTGAAAATTTGTGTTTACACCCAAACTGATGATAATTGGTTTAGGACATGACCTATGAACTTGTGGTGTGTATTTCATCCTGGGTGGTTGTTTGCTATGGTTCTTATGGATTATGGTGTAGATGATCTTATAATTCTGATTTTACCAGGTTAATAAATGAGTTTAGGATGTTGGGTTATGGTATGGACAGTCTTATAATGTTGATAATCTAGGTATGTTATTAGGGATGTTCTGTCCAGGATGTACTGTTCCCCCCCCCCCCCACACAGGGGGGGTGGGCCCCACACAAAAAGTGTATGGGGCCAAAAAGGGTGGATAGAAGAAACAATGGAGCATTATTTTGGATTTGAAGGAAACAGCCCAATGCAAGAAGCAAGAAGTGTGCGAGAGAATTTTTTTTTTTTTTTTTTTCATTTCTTTCTTCAAGTCTTCCTCCTCCGACAAAAGGGATTGAGAAATTCTAAAGGCTAAATGTTTTCCGAACTGATCCGAGTCCTGTTTGTTAAAATATTATCCATTGACACCATTCATGACTCTAAATCGTTTATATGTAGTAAAGAACTCTCATGATCACACCTAAATGGATGTTGGGATTTGTGATCTGAAGGGTGTTTTGAAGAAAAACAAAGAATCCAAATATTGGTTTCCATAGAAGGAGTGAACCAATGATTAGGGAAAAGGAAGATAACAGAATGATGATTACTAGAGGAACCGATTGGTTGAAGCAACAAGGCCTATGATCTCATTATTGGTTTCTTAGAGAGGAGATAAGGAAAATTTTGATTGTAGAAACAAAATAGTGAATCGAGGAATCAAGGGACCATTTTACCTCTGTAGAATTCTTCACAAACTAACGAAGAAACGGAAGAGGAAGAAGATGCAATTTAATGACCAAAAGATTCTTTAATTTATTTATAAACCACAAAAAGACATGGGGAGACGTTACCATTCAAGCGCTAGGTGGCACCTCTACGCCTCATACTCAAGAAAAATAATTGTTAAAAAAAAAAAAACGAAGTCATGTAATACAATTTTTTCCCTACTTTCAGTTTCATCGGTTTCCTTCCTCGATCCTAAAAAATCTCCTAACCGTTTTCTCCCTCTAGCGTGGAAAATGTCCTCTCTCTCTCTCTCTCTCTCTCTTTGACAGGAAACAACTGGTGCTGCCTCCCCAACTCCACGCCTCCCTATGATACCTCTACCACCATCACTAAAAATTTAGGTGAAAACGAATCTTGTGGGAACTGTGAAAACGGCATCAGGATGAGGACACATCAGCGCCGAAAAGTGATAAGTGCCCCCCAAAAAGTGCAAATCACTTTTCGGTACTGATGCGTCACCCCCTCTGGTACCGTTTTCACTGTTCTCACGAGATTCGTTTGCGCATAATCCAAGCCCTACCACCATGCCTCTCTCTCTCTCTTTAACATAAGTTTTAGACTAGCGAGCAGCATTTTTTCATGCTTTTTTTTTTTCATTTTCCAATGGTGACCTATATTTATCCACATAATTTTTTCCTTTCTTGGGCAAAACCTTCTGAATATACGTCTTGATTCTTTTACTCTTCCTCTGTCATTACTGAGATGGGTGGTTTATAGATCTCTTTTTATTTCACTGTATCATTTGAAGAACCAGAAAAAAAAAATATTATCTTCAGGTGATAGATTTTCATAGGCTACCATCCCATCGAAACAAAAATTAACATTGATTCAACATTGGGTTCTTGCTGAAAAACAGGGAAGGTGGAATGGTCAGCCGCCAGTGGTGTGGAGTAAAATATGGAAGAAGACAATGTGGAGAACTAAAAGGAGTAGAATACCCTTCCTTTTTGTTTTGAAAAGCAAAAAATATAGCTAATTTCGGTCATACCAAATTTGGGCACAATGCTAACATGTCCAAACTAACTATGCACTCTAGCATTCCCATATATATATATATATATATAGAAAAAGAGAAGTAGGAGAAGGGAAACATAAAGAGAGACACTTGTTAATTTCATAGAATTAAAAGATATTTGCTAGGATTGTCCACATAGGCAACCTATTACTTTTTTTTGGTAACTATATATATATCCAAAGGAGAGCTATTGTCCACCCTTAGAGTTTCCTCAAGCCAAACAGGAGGGCTTGAATACCAATCGAGAGGGCACTAGAATTCAAACCAACCTCAGCCAACACATGCATTGACTTGTTAACAGATCTCCTAACCCAAGAGAAAGAAAACTTCTCAAAAAAAGAACAAATGTTGATGAAGACAAGATGATCCCACTGACCTCACTCAGCCATGAGATGGGGTCACCTTTCAAATAAGAGATTGGAATCCAACAATCCCTTTCTAGCACCATATATAATAGAGTCAAAGTTCATTGTGCTCTCATTAGCTAGAGAGGAAGCAGAGTGATTAAGGAATATATTGGTAAACGTTTCAATTTGGACCAAGCTGGTTCATCCTATAACCATATACTGTGATCAGGTGGTTTTGCTAAAAGCATACAACAATAATTATAATGGAAAGTCTAGTATAATAAGGTTAGAGAATAATCACATGAGGAATCTGATAACCAATGGCATAGTTGTCATAAAGCATGTAAAATTTAGTGAGAATATGATAAATCTTCTATCCAAAGGCCTTGGGAAGGAGTTAACCTTCGAAACATGGAAACGAATGTGACTGTTAAGCTTATAGGTTGTATTGGTAGGCACCCAACCTAGCTATTCAAGTTCAATGAGAAACCAGCCTGACAGCTTGAAAATTCAATGAAAAAATAAGCAATGTATTACTAGAAAAACACAAATATTTTTTTAATGAAACAAGTTTGTTCCTATAGCAATCCTATAGGTGGTTATCCTGTGGATGAGTGGTGTTTAAGCTTGTAATAAAGGATTGCAAATGTAATAAGTTAGGTTTGTCAAAAGAAATACTAGTTTCTGGGTATTCCACTATATTCTCAGATAGACAATAACCTATTACACAAGGTGTTAGTTTTAGGGTCATCCACCATGCATTAATACACAGGAGACCTTGCTTATTGCCCATAATACATGTTCTTGAAAATTTTAAAAACAAGTGGTGGATTGTTGAAAACGGAAGTGTTTTTAATGCCATTAACGAATGTTTTCAACTTTGTTTTTAACAGGTTTTCTTTTCAAAATTTGTTTTCTATCTTTAGTCCCACATCGGCTGAGTGAAAAATGTTTTTGCAATGTATAAAATATCACATCCCCACCTCTTGTGTATTTTGAGAGAACACACTCTTTCTTGGACTGCTAGGGTGCAGCAAGGTGCTATGCACCTTGCACACATACATGTGTATAGGCACGGGATTAGGCTCAACCATAGGTATGGGTACGGGTGTAGACAAGGGCTAAGGCTTGGGCATAAGGTTACTGGGCTTTGGGGGTGTGTTGTAAGATACAAAGCCCATTTGAGCCCTTGGATCAACAACTCACTTAGGTAGCTTGTTTTGTCATTGGATCTAAGAACCACCTCAATCCTTGTGTTCATATTAAGGAACCACCACTTGGTTGACGTGTTTTTGTGGTCTTCTTGACTCAGTTTAGACATATATTAAACGACTTGATGAGAAGAGACTTTGTTGAAAATTTCAGAAAATTTGGACAAGTTTAATGAACATTTTTGAATACCTGACTTTAAAAGGACAATAATAGGAGTGAGAATGGGCTTGGGATAGGCCAAACCCAGCCCGACCCAAAATTTGGCCCAAAAGACCTGCCCTGAGCTAGGCTTGATAAGGGCCTAGGTCTAAGGGAGAGCATAGGCCTAGGTTGGCCCGTACTCGGCCCATCCCGGCCTCAAATTTGGCCAGAAAAAGACCAGTCCAAGCTAGGCCTAAGTTGAACACCCGTACCTCAATTAAGTTCGGGCTCAGGCTTACCTTAGCCCAACCCAAGGTCCAGCCCGAGCCTGAGGTGAAGGCTCGAACCTTTATTAGGGCTGGGCTAGGCCTGATAATGGCCTAGGCCAAATTTTAGGCCGGCCTGACTTTATGAGCCTGAACTGAGACTGAGCTTTGTCTTCTTGTGGCGAGCCCGAACTAGCTCGGCTGGTTGACACCCCTAGGAATGAATGTTTGTTTCCCAACAGATGGGTTGCAAACCTGTCGTTGTTATATGTTGTAACCATTGACAAGATTGTATGTGAAGCTTTTGTTTTAGCAATATACCAATATATCTTGTCCAAAAAAAAAAAAAAAAAAAAAAAGTAAATAAGTAGTAGGCCGCCCCTCTTTGTATTACATTTCTATATTGGATGAGTCCCACCGAGACCAAAAAATCAGCTTGAACAGATGATTTCAATCGTGTGTTAGTTTGTATCTATCAAAACGGTCAAAAAGAATTTTAATAGAGCTTCAGAAGCTCCAAACTTTAAAAACATAGATCAGATGGTTAAGAATCAATTGATCATGCATGCTGATTTTTTGGTGTGTTCTATCCAGTTGTAGTCTCTGATCCTGTGAGACACATGAAAGTTATTGTAGCACTATTTTCATCAATAGGATCAAAGAGGGGCAGCCTGAAGCTTCATGCTGCTCTTGTTGTTTACCATCCAACATGTCTGGTAGACAGAGGCATTCATTCTGCCATATTTGTATTCTTCTCTTTGTTGAGCAGCTAGTACTCTTAACACTTCCCATTGCATCAGTAGCCCAATCATCGAAAGGCCAAATTTATAATTATTATTAACATTCTTGTGGCCTTTGTACCAACACCCTAGCACAACGTTGTATAGGGGGAAGGGTAGTTTACTGGTAGGATAGGATCCTGAGTGTCTCCAGTCTCCACTAGAGTGTAGTAGGCCACTAAAGCAAAGGAGGTTCTTGGCTCTTATAAGACTAACCTTCCATCAATCTTAGTTTCGAGTTTTATGCCTTCAATACACTCGGATTTTATGTAGTTGTGTTTTCCATAACGATCCCGTATCAATCACCACAAGCGATACTTTGTGAATATTTGATATTAATACCTTTTTCTGTGTTTTAATTTTTTAATTGAACTTCATTTTTACCCTTTTAACCTTTGGGGTCAAACGTGTCTGTTGGATGTTGAGCCTGATGTAAGTGGAGAAGCAGAAAGTGGAGAAAAACTCATGCTAAATTAAGCTAGGACAGATCCAAAGCTGGTTGGATTGATCCGGCAGAATTTGGGATTCATGCAATGATCATCAGTGCTCAATTGGACCGATCCAAACATGCTGAACTGATCCAAACATGTTGGATTGCTCTAGGCACGGAGATTTTATTTTTCGTGAAATCTTTATGTATTGTCAATGTCCATGCACAAAACAATGTAAGTACATGTAGTGGTCATGT
>JAOXJP010185346.1:0-12374 GCA_025762735.1 Platanus orientalis
ATGTTAATAATAGTAATAAACCAACTCTCCCAAAACTTGAAGGTGTTAGGAGATACAAGAATTAATATACTTCAACAACTCCCCCCTCAAGAGGAACAATGTCCTCTCTTGGAAACACATTCAGGGAGCAAGGAGGAAGTCCACACAACACGTACACACGTGAACACTACTACCGAGAAAATATTTTCACTAGGATTTGAACTCGCAACATGGTTTGGCTTTGATACCATGTTAACAATAAACTAACCAACTCTCCCAAACCCTTAAGGTGTTAGGAGATACAAGAATTAATAAACTTCAACAGATGATTCACAAGACATAGAGATGAGGATAGTCAACACAATTTGTCTCCATCTTGTAGATAAAGTCTTGTTTAACTTTGTAGAAGAAGATTCAACATTGGATTTATAGGAGAAGTTGAGAAAACTATGGCAAAGAATCTCACCAATAAGTTATACATGAAGAGACAATTGTATGGGCTAAAGATAGCAGATGGTCCAAATCTATTAGAACACTTAAATGTATTCAACCAGCTCTTGGATCAATTGCACAAAGTTGATGTCAAGGAGAAGGAAGAAGACAAAACTATATTATTTCTTACCTCGCTTCCTAATTCTTTTGACAACATGGTGACAACATTACTGTTCAGGAAAGATAACAACAAGCCTAGAGGATGTCATGGTATTGTTCCTATCATATAAAATTAGAAAGAGACCAAATCTTAAAGGAGATCAAGGTTTTGGATTAGTGGGTTGGGCAGAGAATTGCAATGGAAGGTAATCTATGGAGTTCTAGGAATCGCAAGTCTAGGTCCAAGTCCATAAGAGCAAGATGAGATACTTTTATTACAAGGAATATAGACACGTTAAGAGGAATTGTCCAAAACATGCAAACAGAATGAAATGTAACAATCCCAACACAACGATGGAAGAAAGACGAGGAATACATTAGAGATATTTTCACAGTCACCAAAGATATAAACACATTTTCTTATGATGAGTAAATATTAGGTTCAGGTTATCCTGTTCATATATGCTCCAAGAAAAAATATTTTGATACATTTCAAAGGAAGAAGACGTGTTGTTTCTTTGTGATGGGTCCACTTGTGACGTCATAGTGTTGGGATGGTGAAGATCATATTTGATGGAGTGGTTCGCACTTTGAGTGGCATGGCATATGTCCCGCGTCTACAATCCACTTCTGCAACATTCCAACAATCCCCAATCTCCTTGAATCCCAGATGCTTAAGCCACATATTTTGGAATTTAAAAGGTCTAGGGCCCAAGGACCCAACCTCATTAGTTAAAAGAATAGGAACATGATCTAAAGTTGATCTAGGAAGGGATTTGAATAAACACAAGGATAAATGACCTTTAATCACCCCAAATTTATTTTGAACTTTTCCCACACACACAAAAGAGGAGCGGGGGAATAAAGAAGAACAATGGAAGAATCAAGAGAAAACAATAAATAATCTCAAGAAACTAATAAAGAAACTCATAAACAAGCATGTAAGTCCAAGACAAATCAAAATTTTGTTCAATAACAAAGTTACAACTTCAATTTCTCAATTATATGAATGTGACCTATATTTCTTGATAAACTAAATTATGGATCCACAAACAAACAATAATAATAATAACCTAACTATTTTGGAACCATCTAATTTTCTTTTAATGAAAGTAGTTAACTTCAAAATAGATGATATCCTCCCCTCCCCTCCCCTCCCCCCCAATTCACGAGATCTTGATCTTGTGGAGAGGGACCTCGATAACCTTTCAAATTACATCAAATTTGGTCCAAAAGGATATATTTATTAGGCCTAAAGATAAGAGACAGAAATAAGACTGTTACTCAAAAAAATTAAGTACTTAAACTTAAGAGACAGAGATAAGACTAATTAGTATTCTAGCTGACCTCTAAATTATTTTTGCTTGAATTATGATAGAAACCAAATCAACATTTAACATAAGTAATAATATACCTTCAGAATCCATGTGGTGTAGAAGCATAGATATACAAGGGGTATATGCCATGTATTACAGTACAAGGGTATTTCAGTCGTCTGTTTCTGTACACATACTGTATGCATACTTGTACGGTATATAATATCAATAAATTATTTTGTTGTGGAGAGATAATATCTCTCTCACACGATTTCTCCATACCTCTTTCTCTGTTCTTCTAAGGTTCTCTTCTTATTCCTCCTTTCTACTGAACCTTACTCTTCTTTAAAAGGGTTCTAATAATCAAGTTAGAATCAGAGCTAACCAAGAGTTGATGAACCTTTGAAGCACAACACGGCAGAGAACTAACCAGTGCTGATAGTAGCAGGCTGCATGCTGATATCAGTAGGGTCGTACAGCGTATTGGAGCCCGAAAATTTAATGGTTCAGTAGACAATGATTTATCAGTAATTGTAAGTATTTTTCCAGAATTTTTTTATGCTGGGAAGTAAGTTTTTCAAGGGATCTTTTTTATGAAAAAAAAAAAAACGAAAAACCCAGATTTGGTGGAAATTTTTTGTTTGGTAATTGAGATCTGATGAAACTAATTGATCTAATTATATTGAGGTTTTTCATGGACTTAATCCATAGTGGATGAATCGTTTTTAAGTGCAAAATCTGTCAAATTTTGTCTCCATTGATTTGGATGAGTATTGGAGTGTTGGTGAACTTTTTCCTCTTCTAGTATTATGGCCTAGCCCTATTTCTCCCATTTTTTGTTGAATTGTTTCTTAAAAATTTATCTCATGTTGTCTAATCATATGACGGAATAAGCATGTGACTATGGATTTGATTGTTTGTGAATGTTGTGGGATGTGGTTGGTGTTTCCGAGTCTTGTTGATGATTGTTAGGGATTGTTATACCCATCATGAGGTGTGTGAAAGCCTATAGGCTTGGTGATACGTATAGATCAAAGGCTGTGGAGCCTTGTGGTTTGTGTGGAGTGGTAGAACTACCGCGGTGTTGATTTCATGGGGTAGTACTTGTGGAGTTGTGTTTTTCTTTGCTAGCTCTAGTAGATCAACATGTCTGCCATGAGTGAGACTTCTCACTCCTCCAGGAATGCTGATAACAGTGTGGGCAGCAACCTTTCTAAGGTTCCCAATGCCCAAATTACGACTGTGAAGCTTGACAATACTAATTACCTAGTCTGGTCTCAGTCAACCCTTCTTTACATTAGTGGGAAAGATAAAGAAGAATATACTCTTGAAGCTATGACCATTCCTAGTACTACTAATCCGAAGTATCGTAAGTGGAAGACAGATAATGCCACTTTTATGTCATGGCCTTTTCATTCTATGAAGCCTGACTCTGTAGTCACTATCTATTTCTCAAGACAGCAAAATAAATTTGGGATTCTATGGCCCAAACTTACTCGGATATTGGGAATACAGCGAAAGTGCATGAGTTGAAGCAGGTTATTGTAAATGTAATTTGTCAATACCATGAGCATGACAAAGACACATGGCAGTGAGAGTGTGGTCTGTAACATGTGTAAGTGTAATTATGTATGAGTCATGTTGAAGGTCTGTATAGTCAAGTCCAAGTACTTCAAGCTCAAGTGAAGATCAAGACAAGGCCAGAGGACTACCAGAGTGAAGACCAAGTGACCACAGTGCACAGTTGAGCTCCAGACACAAGCCAACTTATGCTTTGAAAGGTAAATGAAAGTGAATGGTTGGTAAGTGAATTGAGGACCTAAACTGAGGCCTAGGTTGGTGTAGAGGACCTACCCAAAGCCTTAGAAAAAGACCCAAAAGAATTGACTTAAAAACATAGTTTTATAGGACAGCTGAATTGTCTAAAATCGATCACCAATGTGATGATCGATCTTGCACAGGGTATATGTCCATTTCAGAAACTCCTGAGGGCCATTGAAGTGGTGATGGATCATGCGCAGAGCTGCTGAGATATTGGATTTCCCGAAAGCCATGATCGATCATGAAACATCAAGATCGATCACCAACTTTCCTGATCGATCTTAACTGCCCATATTTGGAAATTGTGATTCGAATCTCATTGGATTTCACCAAGATTTTGTGACCATTATACTCGAAATTATTAGGGCTGTTCACCCTCCATATAAGGTCTTTATGAGACTTTATTGAGCAAGAACTCTCAAATAATTATCAAGGAAAATCGTTCGCAGTTCTATGTGTTCTTGTAAAAGAAAAGAGGTTTCGCCTTTTTGGTCAGTAAAAAGAGAGTTGATCAATGACCTTAGTGCCTTCTACTGGTAAATACATTTGATTTGAGTCGCCTTAGGGTTCCAAACCCTCGAAAGCTTGGAGAGTAGAGCATCTACATGAAGATTTCTATCACAACAAGTAGTCTCCATAACTGTTGGGCACCATAGTAACATCAGCCTACTGAAGAGGTACTACATCTACAACAAAAACATCTTTCTGCTATTGTTTACTTCCGTCAAAGCCACCTGAAATGTTGTCAATGTTCGGTCTTGCAAAAGCGAGTGGATTCTCGGCTACTTTTGTACGAGTAAGGTTTTATTGTGATTTTCCTATTATAGAGTGAAATAGTCTCTAATAAATATCACCTAGCTCAAGAAAGAACTTTTGAGAGTGGAAGTAGGCCAAGTTGGGCCGAACCACTGTACATCGTGTGTCTCTTGTGTGCATGCTTGTCCCATATTTGTATTTACTTCTGATTGTGATTCAAGGATTTAGATTGGTAATTAAATTGAATCGTTATTGCACACAACTCACTCTTGTTAAGTGTAAGAGGCTTTAACAATTACACAACTAATTGGAACACTTAATCAGTCTTGTGCTCTTGATTACAAATTGCATTAAACTATATTGCTACATTTTTTAGTGCAAGCATATAAAACCATGGGTTAGAATGATGAAAAAGAATTGACCACTAAAGAAAAAAATTCTTACACCGATAACTACAAGGCATTGAATGCCATTGTATGCGCGATTAGCCAATAAGAATTTCGTAGGATTTGTAACCTAGGGTCTGCAAATGAGGCATGGGTTCTTCTTGAGACCACCCATGAGGGAACTAGCACAATCAAATCTTCCAAACTTCAACTGCTAACCCCGAAGTTCGAGATTCTTAGGATGGAGGAAGATGAGCAATTCAGAGACTTTTATATTAAGCTCCAAGACACAATGAATGCCAGGTGGGCTCTCAAAGAAAAGGTTGAGAACAAGAAAGTCGTTGGAAATATTCTTAGGCCCCTTCCCGAAATATTCTATCCCAAGGTCACTGCTATCGAGGAAAACTAGGGCATGGATACAATCAAGGTGGAAGAACTTTTAGGGTTCTTAAAACTTTTGAGTTAAAATTTTAGCTAAACACTTAGAAAAAGGGTGTAGCTCTTAAAGTTGAAAAAGAGGATAGTCAAGAAGATGAATTCGATGAAGAATTTGCCTTCTTAGCACAAAGGTTTAAGAAGATCTACCACAAGAAATCAAAGGACTTTAGAAAGAAGTTCCCCTCTAAAAGAAACAATGAAGAGAAGGGAGAATCCTAAAAGTGGTCCTCAATGCTATGAATGTAAGGAGTATGGCCATTTGGTTGTGGATTAAGCCAACAAACCAAAAAATAAAGACAAAAACAGGGCCATAGCAACCACTTGGGATGAAGACTCCAATGGTTCCAATGTGGAATCCGTGAGTAGTGATGATGAGTCATCACTGAGTGTGAGAGCATTTGTTTCCTTCACTTGGAAACTACTTGAGGGTTCCATAGTGAAGATTAATAAGGGGATGAAGGTGAGGAAGACCTTCAAGAAGCCTTCAAAAATCTCTACTAGGAAGTGTGGGGTTAGCAAAAGCCAACACCAAATTAAAGAAGGAAAACAAAGAACTCAAAGATAAAATCATTTTGTTGGAGTCAAACCTTCTTGAAGCGAGTCATAGCCCTTCTAACAACGCTGTAAGTGAATCAAAGCTAAATAAAGAAAATGAAGAGCTAAAATACAATGTTGACTATCTTGAGCTGAAGTTGAATGAATTGAATATCATATTGTTTCATGAAAAGGAAGAAAAAAAGAAACTTGAGGTAACATATTCTGAACTAACTAACAAAACCATTGAGTTAAGAAATGAGGTTAAAATGTTAGAAGAACATAAGAAAAAAATCTATAAGCCTTCTTTCCTAAGGAAATGCTAAATTCGAAAGAATGTTTTACATGGGTAGGGAAAAAGGAGATATGAGAGGGACTTGGTATGAATTTGAGGATTCAAGACCTAACACACCTCCTTATAGTAAATGTGCAAAAACTACCTTTGTTAAAGGTAAAGAGAAAGCCAAGGCTATCTCCAATGCACAACCCAATATAGCATATGTCAAAAAGAGTCCAATATATGCTGAAAAGGGACAGGCTGTTTTAGAAGCATCGAATTCTAAACGTGCCACCTCCTTTTCGAAGGGTAAGTCCTTTAACTCTAGAAGTAGGAGAAAGGGAAATCCCAAAGGTGCTTCAATTGCTTGGGTCTCTCAAATCACATGTTACTACCATGGTTTGAAGGGACACATGAAGTTTGAATGCAAGAAAAGAGAGAATGACCAGAAAAATAGGAAAATTCAAACTCTAAAGAAAAAGGAAAAACAAAGAAAACAAAGGAAACAAAGAAGAAAATAACATTTTAAGGTTGAACAAACAAATTTATAAAGGCAAAAGAAATTTGAAAATCTAAAAAGAGCAAAACCCAAATAGGTTTGGGTTAAAAAGACTTGGGTACAAAAGGAAGACCTAAAATGCCTAGTTATCCACATAGCCTTTAGAGCTGGCAGCTCGTCAAGATGGTATCTTGACAGTGGATGCTCTTGGCATATGACCGGAGATAGATCACTCTTCAGTCAATTTGAAGAAAGACATGAAGGGAGTCTCACTTTTGGTGATGGGAACACCATCAACATTATTGGTAGGACTACAATTGATGCTCCTGGAATCCCTAAACTAAAGGATATTCTGTATGTGCAAGGCTTAAAAGCACAACTTGCTAAACATAAGTCAAATTTGTGATTTATGCTATGCTATAAGCTTTGCAAAAGACTATTGCAATATCCTTGACAAAGGAAGTGATAACATCCTTGTCAAAGGAATCCGGACAAGTGATAATTGTTACATTGTTGTATCCGGAACCACAAATGCATGTCTCATCTCCCATACTGATGAGTCTGATCTTTAGCATCAAAGGTCGGGACATGTAAACTATCGGGGCTTGCTCAGATTAAGCAGAAAATGTCTTATCAAGGGTCTACCTAAATTAGACAAGCTTGAAAACATAATTTGTAGTGGGTACCAATTGGGTAAAGAAACAAGAGCTACACACAAGAAAGTTACCCAAATTGGAACTTCTAGACCTTTAGAACCCTTGCACATAGACTTGGTGGGTCTTACTAAGACAGAGAGCCTAGGTGACAAGAGGCACTTCTTGGTTATTGTGGATGACTTCTCTCACTATACATGGCTAGCATTTCTAAGAGAGAAATCAAAAGCATTTGATGAGTTCCAAGTCATTTAATAGAGAATACAAAATGAGAAGGAACTCACAATCAAGAAAATTAGAAGTGACCATGGTGGTGAGTTTGAGAACCATAGATTCCTTAACTAGTGTGATAAGTTTGGAGTCAAACATGAGTTCTCTACTCCCAAAACACTTCAACAAAATGGGGTGGCTGAGAGAAAGAATAGGACATTGCAAGAAATGGCCAATGTCATGTTATCAAACAAGAACCTTGCCAAAAGGTATTGGACTAAAATAGTTAATTACACTGCATGTTATACAATTAACAAAGTTTACTTAAAGGCCTAGAACCTCTAAGACAACCTACGAATTGTGGAATGGTAAGAAGCCCAATGTGAGATATTTCAAAGTATTTGGGAGTACTTGCTACATTCTTAAAGATAGGAAAAAACTAGGAAAATTCGATCTAAAGAGCGATGAAGAAATTTTCCTTGGATATTTCACAAGAAGTAGAGCCTATAGGGTTTACAACAAGAGAATTCAAAGTATGGAAGAGTCCATCAATGTAGTCATTGATGACCACAATAAGATTTCTAAACGAACATCTTTTGAACCTCATGTTAGTCATCAAGAGATTGAAGAATCTAAAAAGACTATTTCACTCATGAATCTAGTGAAGAATCTAAAGATGAACATGAGGAAGTAGAATAATGTCCTAAAGAAAATAGGCTTACCAAAGGACATTCTCCTAAAAAAAAAAATCAGAGATCCGAAAGATGGTGTGAAAACATGACGACAACTAGAAAACATTATAAGTTACTTGTGTTTCAAGTCCAAGATTGAATCCAAGAGAGTCAGAGATACTCTTGAGGATCCGAATTTGGATTATTGCAATGAAGGAAGAACTAAGCCAATTCACGAAAAATGATGTTTGGTTTCTAACTAAAAGACCAACTGTTCAGAATGTTATAGGAACCAAATGGATCTTTAAGAACAAGATGGATGAACTTGGTACTGTAATCAAGAACAAGGCTAGGCTTGTTACAAAAGGCTATGTACAAATAGAAGGCATAGGTTTTGATGACACTTTTACACCAATCGCTAGATTAGAATCCACAAGGATTCTCTTAGCCATCGCATGTCATTTGAAATTCAAACTATTTTAAATAGATGTGAATAGTGCCTTCTTGAATGTTGTACTTCAAGAAGAGGTCTATGTAGAACAGCCAAAAGGCTTTGTTGATCCACATTTTCCTAACTATATATATATATAGGCTCAAGAAAGCACTCCATGTCCTAAAACAAGCTCCTAGAGCTTGGTATGAATTGCTGAGAAAATTCCTTCTCGATCACAGCTTTGTAAGAGGGGGTGTTGATAAAACACTATTTATCAAGAAAAGGAATGGAAACATACTCATTACACAGATATACATTAATGATAGCATCTTTGGGTTTACTTGTGATGAGATGTCACATGCGTTTACCCAAATAATGAAATCAGAATTCAAAATGGGTATGGAGCGAGAACTAAGGTTCTTCCTAGGATTGCAAATTAGACAACTCAAAGAAGGCATATTTGTGAACCAGTCTAAATTTACAAAAAACTCGAGGTCAAAGTTTGGATTAAATTATTCAAAACCTTTTTGACACTCCCATTAGTACTAGTGATAAGATAATCAAATATGATGATGGGGTTAAGTGTAGATACCTAGTTGCATAAAGGAATGATAGGAAGTCTTATCTACTTGACTGTAAGTAGACCAAACATCTCCTTCAGTATTAGTATATGTGTAAGTATCAAGCTAATCCAAAGAATCTTACTTAAAGGCTGCTAAGAGGATCATTCATCATATGAAAGGCACTATCAACTATGGCCTTTGGTATCCATTTAATACCAACAACAAAATTACTAGATATACAGACATCGATTGGGCCGGGAATGTTGAAAATCGGAAAAGAACAAGTGGAGGTTGCTTTTATATAGGCAACTGTCTAGTTGCTTGGCACAACAAGAAGCAAAACTCAATCTCACTATTTACAGCTAAGGTTGAGTATGTTGTTGCAGGGAGTGGGTGCACTCAACTCATCTGGATGAAACAGATGTTGTTGGACTATGAACTGAAACAGAATACAATGAGTATGTTCATAGACAATACTAGTGTTATTCAAATTGCTAAAAATTGGGTTCAACACTTCATAACTAACCACATAAACATTAGGCATCACTTCATCAGCGAATTGGTTGAAGAAAAGACATCTCATTAGAATACATTGAGACTGAAAACCAACTTACAGACATGTTCACCAAACCCCTTGATGCAAAGAGATTTGAGCACTTATGAAGCAAATTGGGATATGCAGCATATCATGAGCCTTAATTCCCTCCCTAAATGCCAAATGTTCTAAGGAACATGGGCAAATTTGAAAAATTCAAAGGGTAGAAAAAGGGAACCAAGATCGACCATGCGATTGGTGATTAATCTTGAGTAAGATCGATCATGCGATTGGAGATCGATCTTAGGTCACCAAAGTGATGATCAATGTTGAAGGATATTTCCGGAATTAAAATCTTTCACAATTTAAAAGGTTGTTTGACCTTATTTTCCCTCTCATTCAACGTCTATGAGTCTGAAAACCCAAGAGAGAGCCTCCTCTTGTGTCTTGTTTGATTTCCTCACAAAATCTCTCAAGCTCTTGCAATCTTTTTGTTTTCGATCATGTTCTTGGCCGAGGATCTCGGGAGAGAGAAATAGTTGTGCCAAAAGAGGTTATCTAATCATGCAACTGAGACTAATAGCCTCGCCTTTTTCAAACAGAAGGAATAACCAACGCCTAGTCTGTTGGAGGTAGATTGATTGCCGATTATATAGATCATTCAATGAATGAGAAGGATGGATCAGAGGGAGAAGCATTCGTCCATGTTCGATCTGCAATGAGAGATTGGTCCCTTGCAACCATGAAATAATTCAATTGATCAATGCACTCAGCTTCAAGGAGATGGGTTGGTTGTGGATAGAGAGGTAGGGATTACTGGATAGATGTGGAGCAGTTGTAGCCTCATAAGGTACGATTGCCTTGGGTTTGAGGAACCACTCGACTTGGGTGACCGAGAGCTAGCTCCTAAGCACAATCCATTTCTGGAAAAGAAAGAATGAGAGAAAGCTACCGAGAAAGCAATCATTGCTTCTATGGTATTGGACTCTTCTATCGTCTTTACATCCGCTCCATCTCGACCGGGCAAGCATGGTATGCTGCCATCATGTATTCTCGCAATAAAAGGACTTGAATAAGAGTTGTGGGCATAGCAGCTTCAACCGAATTGTCCTCTTCTTTGACCACTGTCCACGGGTTTCACATTCACATCTCCCATTAATGATACTGCTACTACTTGGGCTAGTTACCCACCCAGATATCCCTTCACTCTGCCCTCTCTCTCTCTTTTCTCGTGTCTCACTCTGGCTTCTCTCTCCAGCAAACAAGCAACGGCCCTACTCCTAACTAAAGGTGCCTAGAACATTTACTTAGATGGAAAGCTGAATGAAGAAGACTATGTCGGGACCAAGCTGTGAAGAACAAGGTTCTCAAAAAAGATTCAAGGGAGGGAATGTTGGATCATACTCTCCATTCCGGAACAGAAAGGCCAAGGATAACTACACAAGTATCCTTTCCAAGAAATCTTTTGTGAAAGAGAGGTATGTGGAGACCGAGGTGATAAAGATTGTACACTACGAAGAGCATATCAATTAAAGAGGATGGATGCACCTCTTCCATATCCGTGGAAAGATCCGAGACGAGGCGGTAAGAATTTTTTATTCGAACATCTATGAAGAGAAATACAATCAGTTCTCATTCATCACTTGTGTATGACACTCCCATCATTGTTAATCCCAATTCTCTCTCACATGTCTTAGGGATTAGAAGAGAGACCGAGCACATAGCCAAATTTCCTATTGGGAAATTGAGTCCTGCCTTGAAGGATGAGATCACCATGCGGCCTACAATTTGCTGCCCACTAGTCATCATTCAGAGCTCACAGAGACGATGGCTTTTCTGGTGGACTGGATCATCCAGGGAAATAGGGTGGATGTGCCCTCTATTATGTGCTACATGATGATTAAGTCTGCAAAGGCCAAACACCCAAGGAGACACCTCCCTACCCCGTTCTGAACACAAACTTCTTGTGGCAAATGGTGTCAAATTCCCTGAGAAGTTGAAGGTGATCAACCAAGGGAAACCATTTTACTTTGGGTCCTTGTGGGGGATGGGGTTGCTGAGAAGGTCCCAAGCACCAAGAATCATGGCAAACCATTCAAGGCTCCACCATCTAAGACCAAACCTTCTAGAGCCTCTCTTCAGCTTCTACTTGAGGAAACCTTGGGCAAACTGAATCGCTTGATTAAAAATTAAAAACTGTTTTAAATAAAGGGCTTAATGAGATGGATGCCAGGAAGATGCGGATGAATTATCAGCTGGATACAGTTGAGCTTCAAGCTAGCAGCTCAAACCCCAACTATCCCACTGCTCCTGGGAATTCAATTCCTCAGGGTGATCCTCCTGACGTGGATTCTGATGAATACCTATGACAAGCCTGTGGATGAGGCTGTGTCACCTGGTGTGGTGTTGATTCTGTGGGGTAGTACTTGTGGAGTTGTGTTTTTTACTTTGCTGGCTATAGTAGATCAACATGTCTGATGTGAGTGAGATTTCTCATTCCTCTAGGAATGCTGATAACAGTGTGGGCAGCAACAACAACCTTTCTACAGTTCACAATGCCCAAATTACAACTGTGAAGTTTGACAATACTAATTACCTGGCTTGGTCTCAGTCAATCCTTCTTTACATTGGTGTGAAAGATACAACAACAACAACAACAAACAGCCTTATCCCAACTATTTGGGGTCGGCTACATGAATCCTGTTACGCCAT
>JAOXJP010185357.1:0-12374 GCA_025762735.1 Platanus orientalis
GTACTGATGTGTCAGCCCCTCTGGTGCCGTTTTCATGGTTCTCACGAGATTCGTTTTCACACAATCCATGCCCTTATTTTTGGGATTCCATGCATGAATTGGGAGTAGGCTTTTGTATCGAAATATAAAATTATGTTCGCATGATTTTGGGAGGAGGGGTTTTTTGAGTTCTTGTGAACTCATTGTGACTTGTAGTCTTTACAATAGTAAAAAGCTTTTTGATCGTCTTCTTCTAAAGATGTAGGTAATTTGCCAAACCATTTAAATTGGTTGTATTTTGTATGGTTAATTCTTTCACATTTCTGTTTTCTTTTTTCATTTCATGTTGCCATTAATTCAAATAAGATCCATTTTGTCGTAACAAGGGAGCATTCCAAAAGGCAGTGCAAGATCGATACATCTTGCTCCTTCTACATAGGGAACTCAGGGCAAATATTAATATTTGTTTTTTGAATATTAACTTTGACCGGAAAATATTAATATTCATCTTGCTCTTTACTTCTACGTAAAGGATTCTTGTGATGTAAAAGGGTTTTCAAACTTTATCAAGGACGATTGGGCAGTCCTCATTTGAATAAAAGTAACATAGGAAATATACTTTGATGATTACGCTAATTTTCTGAATCTATTATTTTGATATAATTATGAATATCTGAAACAAATCTCAAACCTCAATGATCTCTGTTAGTAAAGTTATGAATCATCTCTTGGAGTCCCCAACAAATTTTCAACTATTATATTAAAATTTGGTGCAAGCTTACAATGCAAAATAAATTAAAGTATGTGATGAATAAAGGGTAAAGAGATGAAGAAAAACCAAACCACATACCATCGTGGAGGCATGCTTGTGCTGGACTTTAACTAACGTTTAGGTTTTTCCTTGGGCTGGGTTTCAGGCAGAGCTACTTCAGGCTAATTTGGGTTGGGCTAACGTGGTCCTATGTGCAGCCCCAGCCAGGGGCGGAGCGAGGATTTTCACGTAGAGGGGGGCAAAGCAAAGAATTATGTGCATCCCCTTAACGGATGCCAATGGTGCACCCACAATAAAAAGGTGACACATCATCAAAAAAGTGAAAAATGCCCCCAAAAAGTGTAAATCACATTTTCAACATGATGTGTCGCTTGTTGGTCACAGGCACACTGTTGGCACCCATTAAGGGGCGCACCTAATCCGATTTTGGGACAAGAATTCTCTCAACAAGTACCATTCCATTAACAATCAATGCATGACATGTGGCCTGACAAAGGGTGTTTGAGCCTATACACTTGGGTCAAAGGAGGGTATTATAATAAATATATAATTAATAAGTACTTATATATTTATTAATTGAAATCGATCTTCTGTCCAAGATTTAGAGTCTAGTACACCAGGTGACTTTACATTGAATAAAATGGACAATGGTTAAATGAAATATTAAATTATCACCCCTTCAATTCCAAATGAAGTCACTTGGCACCTTGGACACTATCCAGGACTGAAAATTTGCTCCATTTATTTTATTTTATTTAGTTTTTATTCATTAATTTGCTCATTTTATGAATGCACTATTTGTCTAACATTGTGTCACAGCCTGAGCAAAGAATGGAGTGGTACCATTAGAGATGATGTGAACTCATTTTCTAGTAAGGGGAGGGGGGGCAACTTATTCCAATCATGGGGTATTCATACATTGAAAGGGGCAACTGATTCCAATTATGGGGTACTCACACACTCAAGGGGGGGAGGGGGCAACTGATTCTAGTCAAGCATAATAATTTGCCAGGCCCATTATTATTACAAGGGTACTCACACATTGAGGTGGGGCAACTGGTCACCCTTGCTTATATGTGGCTCCGCCTTTGGGCCCAGCCGTCTTGGTTAGCCTAATTTTCCCGGTGAGGATTTTATATGCCGACCCCTAACCTCCGCCAGCATCTGCCGATGGTCAAGTAGGTGGAAACATCAGCACCAAAAGTGATTTTCACTCTTTGGGAGAGTGCATAGAAAAGCCTTGCCATAACTTTTCCCACATCTAATCCTAGTGAGTAAAGATGTTACAAACCTAACAATTGCACCCGAAAGCCCCAAGACTAATGGAAGACATTAGGAGGTCATGCTCCATGGCCAACATCCTTGTATCCAGTCTATGGTAGCACTAACTTTGTCCTCTAGTCACTTTGTCCTCTAAAACCCTTTCCAACTGATAACTTTCAATCTAAGTTAAGTAACACCTTTTTGTAATATTTGTTGACTCTCACCCCCAACAAACTGGAATAGGTGATTACTTGTGACATTTCCAAAATATTGTTCAATCCCTCTTCATGGCTAGAACAGGCTATCTGGGTGTTTGATTCAAACTTTAAAATCCGATTATGGATTCTGATTCTGAATTCTCACAATTGGAATTGTGAGAATCCAAAATCTTATTTGACTACCTTATTATTTAGGAAGTTGATTTTAGAATCCATTGAGAAGCATTTGGAGGTTTTCATCTTATACGATATCCACTAGGACATTGCCTTTGCGATGCTCCATGTGGCAAGACAAGGGAGTGAGGCCATTGGCCTGATATCACCTGCGATGCTCGAGGGCTCAGGCAAAGGGAGGAATCAATTCATTTTTTGAAATGTCACTTCACCCCCAAAATGTGAATTGATTTCTCCTCTGTATCGGCTCTAAGCGTCGCAGAGGGGGCGGCGCAGGCGAAATCGCCCCATTCACTTTTGGGATGTCCTCACGTCCATCACCTCCAAACGTGTCTTTTATGCTGTCTAACGAGGGGGCGGGGGCATAATTCATCATGCATTTTTTATGCCACGTGTGCGGAAAATTTCATTTCACTTCCTCAGTCGACTCGAGAGTTCTACTAATTCCTCTTGCAAGTCTGGCTGTTCTTTCGATTTCTTCTCAAAGAAATCTCTGGACTCGGTCCGATCTAGGAATTGGTGAGTGTACGAATGGCCAAGAGACGAGACCGTCGAGTTCCGGCGGATTCCGACCGCCGTCAACATCGGGTCGAAGCGGCCGTTCAAGGAGATCAAACCGGCGGCGCCGCTTCTCACCGCCGTCTCATCGCCATCCTTTTTTTCTCCGTCATCTTCCTTCCAATCATATCCGTAACTGTGTACCGTATCAAGTACGCTCCACGTACGATCGATAAGCTTCTCTCTGTATACGATAGAGGCCTCGTCAGACCTAATGTTAATTACCAAGAAATTCTCGCTGTAAGTAATATTTCTCATTTCTCCCTCTTATCCCCCTCTTTAATTTCAGATAGGTTGTATGCTTATTTTACTTCCAGATTTTAAATTTTCAAATTTTTATTTTCTCATGTCCAAGAAATTCAGGAAAATTTGAAGGTTTTAGAAAATACGTCTCATCGGCACTATAAGTATCCCGTACTGGCCTACATCACTCCCTGGTATGTATTTCGCATACCACATTCTTAAAATGAAATTCTTTAGCTTTAATCAAAGAAACGAGTATTCAATGGTTTTGATTGAAGATTTTTTTAGCTTTTATGTGATGAAATAGAATTGCAATTATATTTGAAGGAAAATCTTTATAAGACCAGCAATGCTTTGTGGAGCTGAACTTTGGGCAGCCAATATACAAGCCATACATAAAATGGGTGTAGCTGAGAAAATTGAGATGGATGAGTGGCAAGACTAGAAAGATAGAATCAGAAATAGATGCATTCGCAGGAGGTTATAACTGATAAGATAAGATGAGGGAAAGTTGGCAAAGATGGTTAATGACCATATTGATGAAGAGTTAGGTGGTGCAAGTTGAAGGCGTTAAAAGGACCAGGGGAATGCCAAAAAAAAAAAGACTTGAAGTAGCGAGGACAGATATGGGTGCTTATGATTTAATGCATATGTGGCCCTAGATATAGTGGAATGTCTGAACAGGATTCTTGTAGCTAATGCCAAGTGGTTTGAATTAGGCTTAGTTCAGTTGATTTGAATTAAAATATTCAACTAAATCGTGCAAATTACTATACTAACAATGAAAACATGCATATTAAATTTATCATTAAAATAAATAATAATGCAAAACTTGTAAAAATGTGGTATTTCTAAAATATTTTAGAGTTAACAATGCAGTACATTGATACTTTAGGTATTTCTAAAAATTCTTAAATTCCATTTTTGAAGCATTAATAATTAGTTTTTGCTGTAAACGTAGCTTGTTCAGAGTTCTGAACTATCCAGTCACAATGCAATGTGTGCCTGTGCTAGGGGTGGTTTAATCATTCCACGTGCATAATCAATTTCTATTCTCAATTATGCTTATGCTTCCTATGGATCTGATTACAGCCCCATGTAACGATTAAAATAGCCCTCGTCTGAATACATGTTAGAGATCTTCTGTGGTGTCTACTACAGATGGTCTACTGTCCGCACTCACTTCAACCTTTTTTCCATTCAAAAGAGTGCAATAGATCTGAAAATTACACTGTTACACTCATGGTATAATTTTGAATATATTAGTATATAAGGATTGGATTTATGGTGTACTGGGGTCGTACAAGATAGGTACGACTTTCATGATGTTCTAATAAACTAAGTTTCACTTTCAATATACGTTCAGACCTGTTTCATGCTCCACCTCTAAATTATAATTAGGACTTATTACAATATTATAATTTGAGAGTTATGGAAGAAACAGCTTGTGTATTACTGATTCCGTTCTTTTCTCTGTGTGTGCGTGTGTGAGACACAGAGAGAGAGAGAGAGAGAGAGAGAGAGAGAGAGAGAGAGAGAGAGAGAGCATTAATTATTATCTTGCATGAATCTCATTAATGGCTCAAGTCCTTCTGTCTAATATGTCTCTGATATTGACATCCATGGATTTGGATTTTGCACTTCTAATGTAGTTTTATTTTAGGTGGATTACAATATATATTTACAGTAAGAGGTAGCCTCTGGGTAATCCCTATTCCGGCAACATGTAAAATATACATGGACATGTGTCTTCGTGTCAGATACAGATATGAAGTTTCTGTAAAATTGAGTCCAAGCATCCAATATGGCAGCACATCTGTAGATTTTTATTTGCAATGAGCTGGCAACATGAAAATCATTTAGACTATTTATAAATAGCAGTTAAAACAAGGTATCTGATAAAATTAAGATTTGTTTAAATGTAGAACATTGGTTTGTGTCTGACACATGAGTATGATGGGTGTCCAGCACAGGAACTTTTTTAGAGCATCTATATTGTTTTTAATTTTACTATTGCCTAATTCATTGGCATATCTTGAAGTATGATAAAAAGCTCAAGGCAAACCCTGCTACGATCGTAAAAGATTCACAAGCCTCCAAAGGGCATAAAAACAAAGTTTAAAGGGGTAGTGGGGGAAGAATTAAATATACTAACAAATGAGTCTCCTAAGTCCTATCTTAAGGAAGACCAGATTAATCCCAACAAGTAGATGTAGAAAATTTTAAATCGTCCTAACAGTCTTGCAATGAAGGACAGTTGGTTGACACCTTATTTGTTCTATACATCTCACATAAATTGATCGATATGAACAAATGTTAAGTTGTAGGTTCTAATCATTCGGTCTATAAATTTTTGCCTAAATTGTTTGCTAATTCTTCTTTTTTCTTTTCTTTTTTTATCTACTGTCTAAATTACTGTCATAGATGGGATACTAGGGTAATGCATTCATCCAATCGTGTTTACGTGTAACACATGAGATCTTCTAGATGGGAAATGAAGTGTCTTGGGCCCTGCATCTGTGTCATGTGTCCCAATATTATACTAATAGTTTGTACTTACTGTTGTATTATATAATATTCTAAATATATTTTTTTATAAGGGAATTTTATTAATAAGGGAAAACCCCCACAAATGATAGCGACAATACATTGAAGTCTTGGTCATAAGAGTAGGGCTGTGAACGGACCAGATATGGGGATCTGTATCCGGTCTGTTTAAATGGAAGGCATATCCATATCCAGTTAAATATCCACCGGATATATATATATATACACCATCCATATTCGTATCCTTTGAAACAGTCGGATATTGAATATGAAGCTGGATATCTGGTTACACAGGCATGATGAGAAGAGAAAAGGAGATGAAGGAGATATAAAAGAGGAAAAAAAAAAAACAGAGAGGCAGCAGAAGGAGAAAGACAAACTGAAAAGAAGAGAGAATAAATAAATAAATTAAACAACTTACCTATTGTGCTCATTGCTGCCGCTGTCGCCTACCAGTGTGCTTGTTGCCAACCGATGCCAGTCGCCCCCCTCCCCTCTCTCTCATATTAGATGGTCAGTAGTCTCTTCTCTTGGTTTGATAGAGTAGCTTTTAGGGTTTTTGACCTTTAATTATCTCCCTCAAGTCCCATCATGACAAAAGGTTTATTTTTTATTTAGTTCCTTCCCATCATGTCGAACAGCCCTTTGGGCTTCTTTTTACTTTTGTGAATGGTATATATATATATATACCGATTTGTTTATTGATGGATATCTTCTAAATGGAATGGATATACATTGATCCGTATTGTTAACAGTGAATTAATCAACTCCCCCAAAACCTTTAGGTGCTAGGACATATAGACATTAATATACTTCAACACCCCCTCTCAAGAGGAACATTGTTCTCCCTTGGGAACACTTGGGGGAACTAGGTGTGACTCTGCAATGTGCACACACATGCAGTATCACGTCCGAGAGAATACTTTTACTTCCTTGGGATTTGAACTCGTGACCTGGCTTGGCTCTGGTACCATGTTTACAGTGAGTTAACAAACTCTCCCTAAACCTTAAGGTGTTAGGAGATACAAAAATTAATATACTTTAACCCTATTTGCTTTAGTTGGAGTGGATATGGGTATTTAACCGGATAATTTACTGCCCTACATAACAGTGCAAACAACCAACAGTTAAGAAGAAAATTATATTATGGTCACCCAGCCTCTAAGATTGATGACCCCATTACAATCTGATAAATCTAGCTCATTCATGGATGAACTGATCCCTCTTTACATCATCATAGCCTTTGCATCATCATGCCCATAATAATGCTCCTTGGTTTGAGAGAATACTGCATATGAGGGTTTAGCGGAATTCTTGAACACCCTGTTGTTCCTCTCAAGCCAATAGCCCGCATTATGGCTGCCAGAACGAGCCTCCAACATAGATTGCACTTCCATTTCTCATTTTTCATTAAAGACTAGTGATACTTTGACATATATGACATAGTGAATGAAACATTAATTAATGATATTCTATTCTACTTGCTATAATGTGTAGGAATTCTAGAGGCTATGAACTAGCAAAAAGATACATCTCTAAGCTTACACATCTATCACCTGTGTGGTATGATCTGAAGAGGTATGATCAAACTTGTGTGATAGTGACTTTCTCTATAGCTTCTGTTGTTTTGATGTCCTTTTGTTCTTTGGCTTTTCCAATTCCAGTGAAGGGACCCGGTTAGTTCTGGATGGACGACACAATGCTGATATAGGATGGATTTCTGACCTTAGAATGAATGGACATGCTCTGGTAAAATCATTATCTGACACTTTTGCTTTTTAATCTATGTTAGCATTTACATGGCCATGGTTTTTTGGGTTTGTTTCTTTTTTCTTTCTTCTTTCTTCTTCTTCTTCTTCTTCTTTTTTTGTTTTATTTTTGTTGTTGTTGTTGTATGAAAGAAAACTGGCTGCGTAAAACAACTATGAAGGTACCTGTTTTTCATTGTGGAGTTAGAGCTGAAGGGAAGAAGAGAGTTGAACTATGAATGTCAAAAACAATTTTCAATACAAATTTATTATAGAATTTCTAAAATGTACATAGGTTTAAGATTTGTTTCTTCTTTATCGAAGTATATAAGTTCTAAAACTGATGTAGGATGCATGAAAGAATGCATACATGTAGAGATCAAAGGTAAATATACTCAAAGTAATTAGAAAGTATAATCTAGATTCCTCCTCCCTTTAGTGTCCAAGTCAAGATCAGCAAGACAACTAAGTTAAGCTCGAAACAGCCACATTCCCTTTCATTCTAAAGCTAATAGAATATGTAAAACAGAAAGTTCAGCAGCATATGTAATAGCCTTTCATAAGAGATGAAAATCAGCCCCAAAGTTCTGTGTAAAGGTCTTTAAAATAAAGAAGGAAATATGATCCCACATCAAGACTTAAAGTATGAAACAGAGAACAGGTTTAAACCTGACCAGCAGTTTATATTTAGGCAAAGAATAATATATAGCTTCAAAGCTACCAAGCAGCACCTCATAGAGCATCAAATCAGTCAAACCAATGGCTGAAATTTAAAGGCAGCCCAGGATATAAATTCCTGGCCACAGTGATTATAAAAAAATAGAAACTCAAGCCTGGTTTTTTATGGCCGCAGGGTATAGGAATAAAAAAAAGGGCTGTGGTAGCAGGTATTTCGATTGGGGGCTATGGGTTCCAAAACCAGAAAATTCTGGTTAAGATTTCTGTAGAAACCAGAGTTCTTTTTGGGTAAAGAAAACTGTATGAGTATGCTAGTAATCCAGTAAATTCTGGAATTAATGAAATCAGCAATGGGTATGAGCTTAAGTTTAGAAAGTTTCTGGAAAAGGGAAAAAAAAAAAAGCACAGGTTTTATGTGTACTAGAGTTTGATTCTTGAAGGGTTCCAAGTTAGGTTTCAAGAAAATCAAGATTCAGCCTTCATAAACACCAAACATCCACTAAAATATAGAAAAGAAGAATAAAATGATAGATATTACCTGATTTTCTAAGGCTTCTCATCAACGGAATCACAGGATCTTGACTTCTCAACAACAAGACGATAACCCAAGTCTTCTCACCAAGGGGTTTTCCCGAAACCTAGGAGTCTCACTAGGGTTTTTCATTCTTTGGAAAGGGAAAAAGAGAGTAGCATCCCAAAACTCTTCTTTTTGTTGTTCATTATTTCAAAATAATATCTTTTACAGCCTTATAAAGTGATGCCCTACTCATAAATTACATAGACTTCTCAAAAGACCCAAAAACAAAACTATAATGATTCTTATGTCCTAAGACTCTAATTAACCATCTACTCCTAAAACCCTAACGTGATAGGAGAGGGGTAAGGTAATATACTTATTATATTTCAACATTCCCCCCCCCCTCTCCCAGGAGGGACACTCTTGGACAATTAACGCGGGGGAAACAGGTGTGAAGCACGGGAGAATAGTTGCGTCCATGGGGGGATTTGAACTCACGACTTAAAACCTGCTCTGATGCCATCTTAAATCAAGAAATTAACCATCTCTCCTAAAACCCTAAGGTGTTAGGAGAGGGATAAGTTATTATACTTATTATATTTCAACACCTGCTTCACATGAACCAATTGTTTTACACAGGTCGCCCACCCCAAGTGTTTCCCCACTTCACACAGGCTGCCCCACTCGAGTCCATGTGAAAATGCTCTTGCATTAATCACCCCTAGTGAGAAATTTTGAATACGAGACTTCCTGCTTTAATACAAATTTGATGCGGGACAACCAACCACTTGCTTTAAAAGCTCAAACTAATAGAGCTTGGAGAATCAATTCATTTATCTCATAGCCCATGTCAGGCCCTTGGTTGAACCCCCCTCGTGGGCCCCACTTCACTTGGGTCTCATTTTATATAGACCAACTGCCTCACATAAACCGCCCACCCTGAGCGCTCCTTTGCTTTACACATGCTGCCACTCGAACCTGGTGTGAAAATGCCTTTGCATTAAAAACATAGGGTAAAAAATTGGAAAAGATTATATGCGGAAATCTGCTTTTCCTGATGTATTAGGATGGCATTAGGGGGTGGACACATCAGGCCTGAAAGGTGATAAGCACCCCCCAAAAAGTGAAAGTCACTTTTAGGTACTGATACTCAACCCCCTGATGTCATCCTAATACATCAGGGAAAGCAAAATTCCGTACCTAATCCCAGCCTTGAACCTCAACCTGAAATCAATACCAATCCAAACCTTGGAATGTACTACTCACACCTCATCCATGGTGTTCTACACCTAAGCGCTGATTGAAGTTGATAGTAGTGATAATCTTGTGAAAACTGGGCAGGATTTGGTAGAATAAAGTTAGCCTAAAGTAAGTGACATTAGGGGCCAACACATCAGCGTCGAAAAAGTGATATACACTTTTTGGGGGGTGCTTTTCACTTTTTGGCACTGATGTGTTGGCCCCTAATGTCATTCATACTTTAAGCTAATTTTAAGTTGTCCTACCAAATCCATAGGGTGTGAAGACTGATGATCATCTCTCTTGTAGTTTTGTAGTTATACGAGCCTCAGTATCTACAAAATAGAGAGTAAAATGGAAAATTATTACGCCTGGTGACATCATGTACAAAACGCCAACCAAGCTATGGTGGTGCCGGTGCCGTAGGTGGTGTCTAAGGGGTGACAGTTGTTGTCTATCATCTTCCATCAATTTCTCAGCCACCTATGCTCTCATGAGTTTTAAAATTTAAGTTCCTCTCATCGACTATAACTAGCCACATCTGTTGCAAGAACGATTAAAATATCCATTCTAATGTAGTAAGATCTTCTCCTGCTCACAATACTGTCTTGCGACTGTATGCGACACATACATAGCCTAAAAAAGTGACATACATTTTATTTGGGTAATGTGCGTTGCAAGATGGTAAGATGGTACTGCGAGAAGAGAAAATCCTAAGCATATTATAAAACAAATACAAAAAAATAGCCCTGAAATTTGCAAAGCATAACTGATTCCAGACTAATCAATGTCATTTACTTGATAATGTAAGTCATTTAATTTCTTAGATTAGCTTAATAAAACAGGATAACGATCCAAGTTCACCATGTGTAACGAAATAACCCAACCTGACTTGATATTGTTTGGTTTTAGGTGTTTCATAGGCTACTTTCCCATTTTAGTTTTCTTCGGGTGTCCCAATGAGAGCCACTCTTCCGAAAATGCGTCAAACGAAATTGAGAGATACTTACATATAAGCTTAGGATCCCTCTCAAATTAGGTGATGTGAGATCTTACAATCCACTCTCTTAGGATCATATGTCCTTAAATGTGTACAAAATTGATCCAATTATAATACCAATTATAATGAACTGACCTAATCTAGCTTGATATTGTTTGATTCTGGACGCCCCAACATGGGACCTCTCTCCTGCCCCGATTTTCTTCTTCAGGCATCTCAACAAAGGGTCACTTTCCAGAAAATGTGTCAAATTTGAAAAATGCTTTCATATAAACACACGATCCCTCTTAAACTAGGCGATGTGGGATATTACAATGAGGACAGATGTTGTGTCCAGGACACAATGGGGCTTCACATGAAATAAAATGGGCGGGACTTTCAAATTGAATCAAAGTCCAGCCCATTTTATTCCATTTGAAGCCTCATGGTGTCCTAGACGCCATCCTGGGTGAAAAATTCTGGACAGAACATATTTTCCGTATTACAACATGTCAACACAATTAATCAATGGGCATTAAACCTCTTAACAATATCTGTTGGAGAGGCAATTCTTGTTTTGGAAGTCTATTCTCTTTCCTTCAAATTCAATCAACCCAAGTTCAAGTATAGACTTAGAAGTTTTGTATTTGCTTTAAGGCTCCTTGTTGAGAGCCATAGAGTATGGTTTTTGGGGTTTATTGAAATTCAAGCCAAAGCAGAGGTTGTTGTAGAATGACTTGAATTATAAGCCAGCATTCCAGGTTTGCCATTGTTTTCTGCTTGTATAATGAGGAAAAACCAGATTAATAAATTTTCCCTTGAAAGGTTTTTTTCCCTCTAGCTGTACCGAAGGCACTAACTTTCCTTAGTAACTAGATGATAAAAAACTACATCTTTTTAGGATTTGAACTCATTTTTTTCATCCAAAAAGATCCTCTCTTGCCCACAAGTAGGGGTGGCAATGTTTGACACGACACGTGAACCCGACATGAACCCGACATGGAATTAGTGGGTTAGGGTTTGATGTAATCGGGTTCGTGTCATAAACGGGTCAACCTGTTTAGGCACGATTAATAAACGAGTTGTTTCGGGTTGACCCGCTTAACTCGCAACCAACCCAAATTGACCTGATTTATTCGGGTTGTATTGACCCGACACGTTATGACCGGACTCATTTAACCCATATACTAAATTACTTTTTTATCCACCATAAAATTAAATTTTAAATAATAAAAAAAATATAACAAGGATAGATTAGTAAATATATGAAAAAAAGCCCTAAATGCGTTTATCTTCCAATATGAGTCGTGTTCAATCATGTCAACTTGACACAACCTATTTATTACACGGGTCGTGTTCGTGTCAACCAGACACGATCCATTTATTAAACAGATTATGTGGGTTGTGTCGTGTTACCTGTTTATTAAAAAAGTGGTGTTGAGGTTGAAGCTTTTGACAT
>JAOXJP010185368.1:0-12374 GCA_025762735.1 Platanus orientalis
AATATATACAACCCATTAATAAATTTTTTTTTTAAATACATCCTCAAATAAACAAAAAATAGATCGAATCCTCTCTAATCTTCTTCCCCCTCATCCTCTATAGGAGGTTGGCTATCAAGACAGCCCTCCTCTCCTTGAATGTTTCTCTCCTTGCCCCTTGCTTTACTGGCATGTAAACTCAGCCCTCTCTGGAACAAATAGCAACATCTCTAGGGGGCACAGTGGTAGTAGATTCCCTCATATCAACATCTATCTCCTCAGCCATCTGTGAAGGAGGTATATACTCAACTCCACCATGTCTTAACCCCGTAGACACGCCATCCTTGGGCTCAGTGGAAGGCATCTTGGTGTCCTCTGTAGCATCTCCTGTATCCCCTAAAATATGGATCTGTCTCTACAAACACACATGTTAAAATGTATAAAAAAAATGCTTAAAAGAAATCAAATAACCTTGTGTCCTTACCTCCTTCGCAGCTGCTCCTTGGATTGTCTTCAAGGTAGTAGCCTCAGTCAAGTGGGCCTGATGCTTTTGCCCCATCAAGGCAAAGCACCTAGCCAACTTCTGGAGGGCGCTGAGGTACACCACCCTAGAAACCTGCATAAGTACACAACACTTTGTCAAAACATGTTAAAATGCATAAATTTTAAATTTAAATACTCAAACAGATTAAAACTATACCTGAGTCGTTGCCTCAGGGGGCACACACAACCATTGAGGAACTCGGCCTCTACTAAGGGCTCCTTGATGACCCCACCTTCGAGGTCAGTCACGGGCACCACCTTAGGAATTATGCCCATCAAGTCCGGCTCTACAGAGGGAGCCCTCCTCTTTCTCCCTCTCCGGGCATGAGGTACTAGCTCCTCTGCTGGTTGTGCCTCTACTGCTTGTTAAAAGTCAAACAAAGTAAAAAATTGAAAGAAATTAAAGTAAAAGACAAGGAGAAAATGTTTTTCAAAAATAAAAAATAAAATAAACTCACCTGAGCCTCAACAGGGCCACCCAATGGCCCACAAGTCTGAGTGGCCCACCACTCGCTGTAATTCCTGGCCTAGTCTAGAAACACAGAAGACTCAATGCCTGTCTCCCCTCTCCTAGTCTCCCTCAGTGTCGATCACCGGAGGAGGTGAGTGTGGGACTACGAAGTCCTCTACTCTTGCCCCCACCTAGTGTCAGCACCTCTCACCGAGATACATGGTAACCTTGCCAAGGGCCACCAACACAACCCTCTGACAAGACCAATCCCAAGCAAAGGTTTGGACCAAGGCATCCCCTACCTCTAAACCCCAACGAGTCCATGGGCACCACTTGACCTACCAAAGCACAGTAAAACTTAGATAAAGATTTTCAATAGGAAATAAAATCAAGCAGACAAATCAAAGTGTTGTGTACTCACCTGATCCACAGTCAAGAGATCTAGCTCGTGTCGAAAAGCCAAAATAGATCTCTGGGTCTTATGGTGGATGTGGGCAACCTTTCACCTCGCCACACAAGGGAAGTGAAATACCTCCTCACCTCTCCACCTAGGGGCCAAGGGAGGGAAATTCTCATAGCACCACACCTGTAAAAGAAAAATTAAAATCATATATGATATCCAACTTACATTAAAAAAAAGAAGCAAGTAAAAGTAAAGATAGAAACTAAAAAAAGAAAAGAAAATGAGTCATACCTCCTATAGAAAGCATAGCCCCACAAAAGCATAAGGGCTTTGGTTGAAAGAGATCTCGCTCATGTTACAGTACATCCACCTGAGGGCGGACCTACCCTAATTCCATGTGGCCATGAGGTCCAGATCCTCCAAGGCCGGCAACAAGTAAAAATACACCCTATCGCTCTTCTCATAGAAGATAGAGTGAGTCAGCATGTAGATTAAGAAAGCTCGGGTAGAGAATGTAATCTCTACTACTGAGCTCTGGTTGGTGGCCTAGATGTAGACGCTCTCAAATCAAGAGAGTTGTACACCGTTTGTGCCCTTATAATACGCCACAGGCTGTGGCCTTATGCATTGAGCCACCAATACTTGGTGAAGGGGTACCATCCATAGAGAGCCCTGTCATTATAAAGAAATCTATCAGGGGCATCCCGATCTCTCCCATTAGAAGGTGGAAGGTGCATGTAATGGGAGCCCACCTCTTAGCAAGGGCCATCAGAAGAGCCCTGTCAGCTTGCACCACCGGCAAGCTCAGAAAATGGCCAAAACCTATGGCCTTTACTTGATTCTGGACTTTGGAACACATCTGCCCCCACAAGCCTAGGATCCCGGACCAAGAGCCGTGGCACTCTACTCTCCCTCTAGTCTACAAGCAAAAACATGTTAAATTATGTTAGAACAATGTTTAGGAGCAAAAAGAATAAAAAATAAATAAAAAAGAAGCAAAAAAATAAAAAATGACAAATCTGTCTCTCAGGCCTAACTCTTGATTTTTTAGCCAACACTTGATTTTTCAACGCCTATTTTTTAAAGCAATGAAAAATCAGGTGTTACACCTGTAATTTAGGGCAGTGATTTTCAAGCGTTGGAAAACCCAAAAATCACCCAAAAAATTGTAAAAATTCATTCTAAAAACAATCAAACATCAAACTCAAAGCAGTATAATTTTATTCTAATGATTAAAAACCTAAAAATGTAATAAAATCTAAAAGAAAATAAACAAAAAAAGCAAAAGGCATTAAATCAAAACAAAATCAAAGAATGATAAAAAAAACCCATAAAAGCAAAAAGAAAATACATGAAAAAGTCAAACTCACCTTATCCGCCACGGGGTTCTTCCACAAAGCCTTCCCTTATGCTGAGAGAAGCGGAAAGTGGGGACTCGATTCTCCTCAACTCATTGTTGATGATGAAAAAGGGGAATTTGTGTCAAAAATGAAAAAGGAATATAATAAAATATTATGGGGACCTCTCCTATAATTTGTAACTGAAAATTGCAATTTAAAACATAAAAGGACAGAAGACCCAACCGTGGATCATTTTAAGTTGTAATCGCTCTCAACGCCTAATCGTGTTCTCAATGCTTGATTTTTAATTCAATTAAAAATCAGGCATTGAGGCAATAAGTAGTCATTAGGCTTAAATTCTGTAGAATATTGTTTTTAGCCATAAAATGACATTTCTAACCCTGTGTTCATGCTTGTGCTTATAGACATGGCTCACAAACCCATGCAATTGGATGCATACTCTACCATCTCCATAAATTTCATAAATACCCTAATTTTCCTTCCTCCTAAAGAACAGGAAATTTAGAAAAGTCAAAGCTAGCTGAGGGCAACATTGGCCTCAGCCTAAATCAATCTAGATTGGCCACTGATAGAAGCAGCCATTTCCTTTTGGGACCCAACATCTATGGTTTTTCGCTTCGGAGAACAAGAACTCACACCTACTATTGAGGAGCTTGAATCCTTCTTAGATTTGGAACATTGTTTTGGCATCAGTGCCATCATCCCAATTCACAAGCCTAGCTACTTAAAAGGCTTCCATGCACTGGAAATCTCTAAAGCCTCCCTGCCTAAGGAAGCTATAGGAGAATATTTGCACTGCCCTTTTGACCTTTTATTGAAAAAAGGTTAGAAGAAAATTGGTGACTTCGATAACCCTGTTAAGTTTAGAGCATTCACTCTAGTTGTCTTAGGACATCTCTTGCTATCACATAGCTGCCATCACATCAATGGTGTCTTATTTGACATTTTAGATCAGCATTTACAGAAAAAGACACTTGCACCTTTGATCATCTTAGAGACTATCTCTAGTCTCTCACATTGTGCCCAACATCCCAGAGGGTGACTATATGGTTGCCTGGCTTTCTTACAAGCCTGGTTACGAGAACATTTGTCCATCCTTATATCTTTCCCTGCTTATGTATCATGAGACTGACCCCAGCACAGAACTATATCAAAAGCCAATCCTTGCCAAACAAAGCGACTACATTAGGCTATTAGATGCTACTAGCTGTTATGCTTCCAAAACAAATTATTTGGCGTTTCATGTGGCATAGGGCACATTACCCACTTCTTGCTACTAAGGACCACACATACATGGTTATCATAGGAGTTTACCAAAGCACTCCCTGTGTACCTATACGTGTTCTTCGGTAGTTGGCACTTAGGTAAGATCTCTTCAATTACGGTCTTCGAAGATGTATGCAAACTTGATTATTGCACATCCAACCATACATAGTCTACACTAGCTGCTTTGTGGGATAGCTCGCACACCGATGTCTTAGGACATCCACAGTTAGTATCCATGAAAACACAGGCTATGACACCTGCATATGAGCATTAGCTTCTACATAAGCCTCCTCTACAACCTTCTACACCCTCAATATCTACTTCTTCAAACAAGAGGCAATGCACCAAATCAACATCTTCATCACATATAGAGCCTTCTCACACTCAAGCAGAGTTCGAGCAAGCCCTATTAGATTTAGCCAAGGAACGGGCTTCGCATGCCCAAACCAAAGCTACCTTAGAAGCTAAGATACTTTTGCGTACAGAGGCTGAGGTCTCACATAAGTGTACCCAGCATTGGAATGAAACTCAAGCAGAGCTCATTTGCTCTCTAAAAAATGAGCTCAATGACAGTAGGACTTCCCACGAGGATTTGGGAATTAAGATGAGGCGTAGCAATAGCATGGCCTTTGTACAAGATTAATGGATACAATCATGGGTTCACAAGCTGAGAGAATAGATCTTCTCCTTGGGCTACGAACCAGTATCACCTCCACCACCTCCAATAGTGCCTAATCTTTAGATATCTTTTCATGTTGTCTTTTGATGTAGCAGGGCAAGTAGCCCCTCCTTTTGTAATCATTTTTGATATATAAAGGAGGAGGGTGGCGTCAGGTTGAGAGCCGGCCTTAATAAACTACTCAAACCTTAAACATATATATATACATATTGTACAAAGTTTTGTTTCAAAAAATCTTATAGTTAGTTAAAAGACATGAATTCACTTGTATGACATATGCACTTGTAAAAGCACTTGGCTATCAATTATGAATGAATGTAATAAATGAACCTTACAAAGTAACAATAATAAATCCTTCCTCTCTTCCAACTCAGTTAAGCAAGCTATAATTGCTCCCCTAGAGACTCGACTGCAGAAACAGAAGAAGGACCGGTCCCGAAGATACCCATTCAAATGGTTTCAAATTAGAAGTGGAGCAATTAATGAGAAACTTCATGTCCTGGCATAGTTGGACATCCACCCCCAAATCTGGTCAATCTTCGTCATTACCCCAAACCTCTTCACCACCCCTTAGTCAACCCAACACTAGTGAGCAACCTCGAATTCCTACCCTCACCGAGTTTGAGAATTTGATGTTCTAGTATCTAATGAAGCAAGGAGGGCCTCGCAGCCAGAGCATAGTATCCGAGCCACAATCTCCTAACACTGCTGAGTAGACTTTGCCACATGGCCCATCACACACACAAGGCCCAATCTATGTCACAACACCACTCCAAGCCACAACTACATACATGCAACTTGAACACCTAGCCATTTTTAACCTAGAAGAACAATATGGGCCATCCACTTCAAGCAAAAAAGGTAAAGAAAGTCTCGCTCCTCTAAAAGATGAGACCAGTGTATAGATTGCAAAGCTCGCAGCAAAGTTAGAACTGATGAAAGGGGGGTAGTTCCCCATCTCCATGGATTTTAAGGATCTTTGTATCCACCCCAGGGGTGTGCTACCATTGAACTTTGAAATGTTAAATGTTGAGAAGTACGATGGTTCCACCTGCCCTAGGATGCATCTTCGCATGTACTGTAATGCTACATTTCAGTGGGGACATGATGAGTGGATCTTGGTCTAGATGTTTGGCCAGAGCTTAGAGAGGAATGTAAAGAAATGGCTGGTAAGCCAAGAAAAGAGAAATATTAGTACATGGAGGGCCTTGACATGCTCATTCTTTAATCATTATAGATTTACCTTAAGTTTCTCCCAACCAAAGAGGAGATCGAAGGAATGAGACCTACATAAGGAGAAAATATCAATGACTTTGCCCACAAGTGGAGATTAATGGCATCCAACTTAAAACATCCTATCAACCTTCATGAGGACATTGGGTCCCACTTATCAGCTGATGCTCTTGACCGCATCACATAACAACTTCGCCGAGGTTGTCGACAAAGTTGCAAAGGTAGAGTTGGCCATCAAGGCAAGCTTGGTACCAGATGCACCTCTCACCCCAGCCAGTTCCACCAGAGGTACTCCAAAGAAGGCAGCCGTCACAAAATAGAAAGCCAATTTTGTTCTAACCATTGAGGAACCTTTGCCTAGTCAGAGAAGTGGTCATGTTCTGCCTCCACCACAGCCAACCTAGAACTACCCTACAACTATGAATATCATTCCTCCTCAAACAAAGTAGTTCTATCAACCCAGATACCCGGGTGCTCCCAGAGAAGAAAAAAAGAGAAAGTTTACCTCATTGCCCTACTCCTACAAGTACATCATGGAATACCTCATCAAGAAGAAGCTATTACAAGTGATTGATCCAAGACCTCCACCTTACCCTCTGCCCTACCGCTACAACCAAGCGGAGCATTGTGAATACCATAAGACTTTAGGGCACACCCTCAATAGGTGTTTTTGCTTGAAACACGACATCCAAGACCTAATCGATGAGGGTAAGGTATCATTTGACCCTACACCCACCAATCCTCCATCAAATTCCAACATTATCCAAAACCCGCTCCCTGACCACCAACGACTAAAAGGGGTCAACATGATCGGTCTCGCCAGCACTCAGTTCAGTCCTTCTAGCTACATCACCAAGATCAGAGAGCCTAAGAAAGTCATTTTTCTACCCAACACCAATCAAGTATCAACCATAAATGGATACTTCCTGGAGCCTATTCCCCCTCTTGAACATGAGCACCTACTCACTAACGTGTGGGATACAACACCAGATAGCCTAATCACAGTTCTTCCGCCTGACATCAACATATACGGGGAAGGTTTAGCAACTTATGACCCATTCTCATCACCCTATGTCATCCCACCACCATCATTATATGCCCAGCTCACTGACCTTTCATCCCCTTACCAAGTCACCGATATTCTACCACCCACCAGAATTCAATACTTGTTGAACCGAGTCCCCTAAGGCTATCTAGTCGGAGAAGTCACAGACCTTAAACTTTCGAAAGTCGAGCTAGATGAGCTCACAACCTTTATTACCCCTTCAGGTAGAGTCTCCAAACTGGTTTCATATTTGCATATCGATGATAAAGGGAAAGAGAAAATGGTAGAAGAAGAAGCTGAGATAGAGGCACAAAAACAGACTAGAGAAGCGGAGGAAAAGAGAGAATGAGATTTTGAGGTAGACCTTAAACTTTCAAAAGACGAGCTAGATGAGCTCACAGCCTTTATTACCCCATTAGGCAGAGTCTCCAAGCCAATTTCATATTTACATCCCGATGACAAAGGGAAAGAGAAAATGGTAGAAAAAGAAGCCGAGATAGAGGCACAAAAATAAACTAGAGAAGCGGAGGAAAAGAGAGAGAATGAGATTTTCGAATCAGCCATTCAGAATTCTCACTTACTCATAATCAAGTAGTTATCCAAGACACCCGCACAGGTCTCAATCTTGGGCCTTTTATTGACATCAGAGCAACATAGGGATAGATTTTTAAGTATATTCAAAAAGTCCTTTGTGGATGCCTTGATCACACTAGACAAGTTAGAAAACATAGTGGCCAGAGTATCAATGCGTATAGGCCACGTGGAGATATGATCTCTCAAAATGGGCCAAACAGTCATCTATTACAGGTCTAACGCCTATTTTTTGGTTTAAAGGCTGAATTTTAATTTAGGGGAAAAACAGGCGTGAGGTGTTAAACCAGTAGCCAATTTGGGTTTTTGGGTCATCCAAGTGGGGCCCAGAGGGGTGGAGTCTCTCTTAGGTCTTAGGACTCACTCTAGGGCAGACTCACACTTAGCCAATTTTTTTTAAAAAAAGTAATTTTTAAGATCCTAGCCTAACGCCTGAATACCATTCCAATGCCTGAATTCTTGTCCAACGCCTGTTTATTGAAAAAACAGGTGTTGGGATAAATTAAGGGCCCACAGAGGTGCTGATGCACAGGGATGGTTCATAGGGGTCATAATAGCTTTGGGATTGGTTTAGGGAAAATTAGGACTCCCTAGGGTGGGTCCCAAATCTCAATGCCTATTTTTATCCCTGATGCCTGTTTGTCCAATGCATGTTTTTTAATTCACTAAAAAATAGGCGTTAGTTACTAAGAGAAAATCCAATAATTAGATTTCTCGATTTTAGAGCCTTTAGGGTTTTGTAAAAATTCTAAAATTATGCATGCTCATAGTGGGTATACAGAGGAACAACATATAAAAAATTGAGCTCAAGATCATGTATAAAAAATTCACAGTAAATTCAGAAAATATTCCCCAAAATTAGGTCTCAAAAGACCCAATTTTTGGGGTCTGTTTGGGAGGCCATCTCGAGGCCTTTCACAGCTCTAAAAATCATGAAATTAAATGAAGAACACCCTACATATGTCTATTATAACATAATATAAATTGGGCTCAAACAGTATTCTACAAAATTTAAACTAAAATAGACATCGAAATAGGTCAAAAATAAGAGCAAACTAGAGGCTGTTGAGCCTCTATTATGTACCCGAATTAGAGCAGTGCTCTAGCATAAATTGGACAGCATAACAGTGATCAAATGATGATTTTTGAAGTGTATGACATGAATAAAAGCTAGGTTTAGGCTTACCTTGCCAAGGGTTAGGGGGAAATTGAGGTATTTCTTTTCTTCTTCCTCTTTTTCTCCTTAAAGTTAGGGTTTTTTTGTTGCCAACCATATTCACCACAAATTTGGGGTTATTTATAGCCTCAAATCCATGGAATGGAGGGTTGGATGAAGGGATAAGGATCTCGGGATGAAGAGCTAAGATGATCTTTATCCTAAGTTGGGTGTAGGGCTAGGATGCATCCTAAGTGAAGGGTAGGGATCGATTTGAGGGGAGGAGCATGGATAGGTGACATGGCAAGCTCAAGGGTTGGATGGGGCTTGAGCTACTTTAATGGAGGGTGAGATAAGGGGTGTGCAATTGAGGGTGGATGGGGAGGGACATTTGGATGACATGGGAGATGCCTTTCGGCAAAATCCTATTGGGTTCAAATCTAAAGGGGAGGGTCAAATATGCTTGATGGAAGGTAGTGGGAGATCCAATAGGGATTTGAAATTCATGGGGAAGATCCTAAGGTGGAGAGTGAGAGAGAGAATCGGAAGATTCCAATCTAAGGGCTCCAACAAATGGGCTAAAGTTGAGGATGCATTAAATGCAAAATATCTCATCTTTAGCTCATTTGAAATAATATTTGATTTCTAATTTTTTTGAATCCTCTCGCTGCCATCACTCCATGTGAGCTCTAAAGCTGGGAAGTTGGCCTAGTCAGTATTGATTTTAGAGGTCACAGATGCTCCGATCGTCCTGGTCTAGTTATAACCAAATTACAAAAAGGGTAGAGGGGTGAAATCAGGGTTTTTTGGCCAGAAAAACTCAGATATAAATTGAAAGGGAAAGATGGTAAAATTGATCCAAGGGTGGCTTAGGGATAAATGCTACCAGGTGCAGGTGATTCATAGCTTCTGACTATGCTAGATTACAGTACCCAAGTAGCAAATTAGGTCAAAAACCATTTTTTGAGCGGTTAAACAAAATTGTACAGGGGATGCTACTGGTTCTTTTGTAAGATGCTGCCTCAGGTCATATCTAGGGGATTCAAGGTTTGAGGAGTCTCAGAGCTACAGAAGTTGACAGATTGGCTGCTGGATTCTTAGGCAGCTGTCGGGAGCTTTTTGAAGCAGAGTCACATGAATAAATTGGGTTTTTGTAGCTACCTGAAGCCAGGTGAAATCGAATAACAAGATATTTCCTGAACCAGGGGTTTGTGAAATGCTTTATTGAGGATAGGGATGATATTGAGAAAATGACTATGACCTTGCTGCATTCCGAGTTTGGGAGAACTTCTAAGGGCATTTTGCATGCCAAATACAGACCAAATGCACTTTTTTTAGGTTTCGGTAAAATTGATTGCTCAGGCCACAAATTTTCTACAAATTAGTGTAGATCTGGTAGTCTTAAGGCTCTGAATTTACAGTGGTGTGGCCACTGACTATCTAAATTTTTTATGTCGGATGTGCTCCTGGGAGCTAGTCGAGCACCTGATTTTAGACCTAATTCGTTGCACTTTTTGGAGTATTTAAGGGAATCTTGGTGGATAGAATTTATGAAAGTCCTTTCTCCTTAGATAGCTTTTCGAAGGCCTCATGATTCTAAAGAAGTGGACACCGACTGATCCTAATTTAGAGGTGTAGAGAATATTCTAGCTCCATAATAGCAAAAAGCAGGAATATAACTTTTTGACCTTTTGGGGAAGATTTGAGATTTTACAAAATTTTAAGACCTCGAAAATCTCTTCTCAGACCTAGAGATTTGAAGCTAAGGTCGAGGCCGAGATATGGCCACTGACCTTTCTGAATTCAGAGAACGGATGAGTTTTTGAGAGCTCTAGCAAGGGTCATTTCTTGGTTAAGGTTATCATGGATTGAGAAATTGGTTGTTGCCATTCTCGAGCATTGTTTAACCTGCAATGGGTTCCTTGGAGCAGGAAGACTCAAGGATGCATAGGATCTAAAATTACACCATTTGGATCACAGGAGAGGCTCCAGGGGTCCTTTGAGGGTCTAGGAGTAGTTCTCTAAGTAGAAAGGGTAAAATGGTAATTTTTTACCCGAGGATCAAAAAAGGTGAAAATGAGAATTCTTTACCTGTGATGCTTCATGACTAGAAGGCTTATGTAGGTGAAGAAATTTAGTGATCTGGATAACAGATAGTGAGTATTTGGGCTTTTGAAGGTAGAAAGGTAATATGGTAATTTTTCTAATTGTGATGCTTCAGTGAAAAAAAAGGCTTACAAGAGGTGAAAAACTTACTGATGACATGAATGGAGTTCTAAAATGTGGACCCTCAAAGTCCCATTGGTGCTTTTGAGTGAAATTAGGGTTTGTCTTAAAATGGTGCTTTTTGGGCTGTAATAAGGTACTTTGACTGATTCATTTGTGACTGGAGCATCTGGAAAGACTTCTTTGGGAATGCCTAACCTCTTAGAGTCCAGGTTCTCTCTTCCTAAACCAAGGGTGCCTAAATTCTGGATGTCTAAAAACTATTATGCTGTCTTTAAGCCATCACATGACTCGAGTCAAAATTTGGGTGCTGACATGTACTTAACCACAAAACCTCTATTCTTTGATGAAAATAACTATCATTATTGGAAAATCTGGATGAGTACATTTCTTTAAGCCATGGACTTATCCATGTGGATGTCAATCCAACAAGGTTGGAAAAGACCGACAATACCAAAAAGTGAGTGGGAAGAAACCCAAAGGAAGGCTCACACTACAAACTACAAGGCCTTAAATGCTATCTTTTGTGCCATGAATCAAAACAAGTTTAGGAGAATTTTCTCACTCACCTCAGCTAAGGAAGCATGGGATTTACCAGAAGTAACCCATGAAGGAACTAGTGTGGTAAAGAAGTCAAAACTCCAAATGCTTATCACTAAGTTCGAGAAACTTAGATTGCTTCCAGAAAGGTTTAGGTCCAAAGTTACTGCTATAGAGGAGAGCAAGGACATAGACACCTTAATAGAAGAAGAACTTGTAGGATCACTACAAACCTTCAAAATGACACTGAAGCCAAGTGTCAAAAAGAAGGGAATAACTTTCAAGGTAGAAGAGCTATCTAGCTAGGATGAAAAGTCCAATGATTAAGCAGCATTCATCACAAAAGGCTTTAGGAAATTTTACAAGAAAAATGCAAAAAAAAAAATTAGAAGAAAATTTTCTAGTAGAAAACCTAAGGATTCATCAAGGAGAAAAGAAGTCTCCAAGGATAAAGTCATTTTCTATGAATGCAAAGGACATGGTCATGTTGCCTCTGATTATGCCAACAAGAAATCAAAATCTAATAGCAATGGAAGCCACTTGGGACAACAACACCGATGACTACGAAGAAGAGTCATCTAACAATGAAGAGGAATCTTCACAAAGTGTTGTTGCATTTGTAACTTTCACCAATGATTCCAATAATGAATCAAATAGTGAAAGTGAAGATGAAAGTGAGCTTCAAGAGGCCTTTGACAAGCTCTTTAAATAAAGATCCTCTTTAGAAAAGATAGTCACTCATCTTAGAAAAGAAAATAAGGAATTATCTCTTAAATTAAGTAAGAAAAGTGATGACTACTCGAAAGATGTGGAGTTACTTGAACCTAACTCCAATCTTCTAGATAAGAACCTTAGACTTAGAGAAACAATCAAACAATTGAAGTTAAATTCCATAAGTTCC
>JAOXJP010185379.1:0-12374 GCA_025762735.1 Platanus orientalis
ACCTTAAACAATTAAAAACTTGCTAAAATTGGAAACTTCCTAAAATCTTAAACTTGTTAACCAAGTTTTCTAAAACATAAAACTAAAAAACTCATTTTTCTAAAAATAAAAACAATTAAAACTTAGAACTTTATAAAAAACACTATTCCTGTTTTTATTGACACCCCCTTAATAATTTGGTCATAACTTTCCCAATTCACATCAAATTTGTGCAATCTTGGTCTCGTTAGAAAGGTTACTGAATAACCTATTTAATGACACCAAAATCAAGCCAAAAGGGCAAGTTTTGCCCTTTGAAAAAATGGGTTAAGCATAAAAAGCGGGATTACTCTAAAAAACAACCAACTTCTTGGCACTATTGGCCTTATTACATGGAAACATAAAATAAATGTTATCCCCCTATAAGACCCTTACTAAACCACATAACATTGCATCTTTCATAAATCGCTCCATGCGTGGACCCCACTAAGGCCAAGTGTGGGCCCCACCTTGCTCCCATGTTCTCATCAACACCCATCCCCTCTCACACTTAGAGAAGACCCTGTTTTTCAACTATGGCAAAACCTTTTGTCTTTTTGTTTCATTAAGGAGAAAACCCTTGAAGAAAACCCCATAGAAGCCCCTCTTTTTTCTCGTAAGAAACTCTTTTATATTCTCACATCCCTACTTCTTCATGTATAAGGAAAGAGGACAATTTTGATTGGAAACAACCTCCAAATTAGAAGTTTAAATCTCATCCGTTGGATATCTCACCAATCCAATTACCAAGAAACAAAACACAAAACACAAGAGGTAGGAGTACCCAACCTGAATAGATGAATCAAAATCAAAATTAAATGCTGCCATTGGCATCTTTAGAGATGATGCCAGAAAGCGCTGGAGGGGGGGGGGGAAGAGAATCATACAAAGTATTTTTGATTCTTATTAGTACAAAAGGAAGCCAGGAAGTCTTCTACTTGTTTCATTTCTATGTTGGAAGAAATCAGAGGGCTTGAAAGAAATCAAAGGGCTTTTGAAGGTCAAGCAAAACTAGCTTTGAACGTGTATAGGAAAGCAAAGGAGTTGGCTTGTTTTTGGGGTCTCAACTGTGGGCTAGAGATCGATTATTCAGTGGCTTGTATGAAAAGGGATTGGGTGAATATGTTCCTATGTAACTAGTCCTCTCTTTTTGGTTGTTTGGTCGTTTCCTTGTCTTTGGGGATTTCTCATTCCTTCTCTTAAAGAAATTTTCTCTTAAAAAAAAAAAAACTCTGTTGGAATTAACTACAATACACACTCGGTAAGCTACTGTTTGTATTTTGGATAGACTGTTTTCATTGAGAATTTAAATAGCATGTTTGGAGTTGGTTGCCACCACTACCTTTAGTAATACATGCTCCAAAGCAAGCTTCAATCCTTCTTCAATCGCTTAAATTTCATGATGAATGACCAAAGAAAAAGAATACCTTCTGCATATGCCATAATAAGTCTTCCTTTGTTATCTCAAAATATTCCGCCAAAGCAACCCAAGGAATCTCTTAAGGAACCATTAGTGTTGAGCTTCATTCACTAATCTCCAGAGGATTTCATATGTAAGTGTAGGAACCTTTCGAGTGAAGGGAATAAGAATATCAGAACTTTCTATGATTCTCCCTATTACTTGGGCTACCAAGGAACCTTTTGAGTGTGTGTCTTGTTTGATTTTGGAAATAAAGCTTTCAAGAGGTGAGAATTTGGTTTGGAAAATACAAGCATTTTTTCCCTTGCCAAATAAAATAAATGATGGCACAAAAGGGAACTGACACAGCTATGATTGGCCCAACGCCATTCCCACGGGCCACGCCTAATTGAAGTTGGTGGTTTTAAAGTTGTTTAGTTTGAAGGAAAACTATAAAAGCCTTAGTCATTTTACAGCATAAAAACGATCCAAACTCAGCAATGGTGGACTCAACACCAAAATATTCAAGCTAACAAGCTCACTTTTTTTTTCATATAAAATTTTGCGTCTTTTGTTTTTACATGGCATGATGTAGCCACTTATAGCTAAGGGATGTCCACCCGTCTCTACTCATTCAAAAAAAAAAAAAAAAAAAAAAAAAACTATTAGCATTAAATAAAATAGATATTTTCCTAGGATTCACATTAAATGCAAGGAAGAAAATTAGAAAAGATTAACAAAACTTAGGTTTGCTTTATTACTTTCCATGAAATTCTACTAAAGGCATTTGAAGAGACTTGCATGGGCAAACCCATGAATCACAAATTGTTCCATGAACCCACTACTTATCTGTGAAAAAATGGGCCCTTGCTAGACCAAAATCTCGTGCCCAATGCTTGGGTCAAACCATAAGTAAATACTGATTTAGTTGGATCAACCACCAACTCAAGAAAATTAGACCAATGGCTGGACTGACCAACTTAAGAGACTCAAGGTTCCGATTTCATACTCTAAAGTGTGTCCATCTAAAGACCACTGATTGCACTAGTGAGGAGAGACAGGGCTAGTTGAAGGTGCTAAAAGGACAAGAGGAAGGCCAAAATTTACTTGGGTTGAATTAGTGAGGGAGACATGGTGGCTTGTGATTTAACCACAGATAGGGCCCTATATAGAGTGGAATGGAGGAATAGGATTTGTGTAGCCGACCCAAGTAGTTGGGATAAGGTTGATGTTGTTGGATACTCCAAGTAGTTGGGATAAGGGCCATAAGGCCAAATTCAAGTTAAGGATGCATAATGCCATGCAAAAAGGAGACTATATATATAAGCATTTTACCTTGAATGGTTGGTGTTTGAGGAGTTCATCATTGCTGAGTTTGGATCGTTTTTATACTGTAAAACAACTAATTCTTTAGTATGTGTGCATTTTTTTCCAAACTAAACCACTTTACAATCGCATGCATTAGTTGGATGTGGGGACTAGTTTGGGGGGGGGGTGATCTTATTTAGATCAATGGGTATCAAAGCAGGATGTTGTCCATAAAGAAGAATTGTGATGGCAGTAAAGAATATTTGGGATCCATTCTATGGAGCACCAATGATGTAGGACAGTCCAAGGAATGCTGTAAACCTGCGGGTAATGGGCCCAATAGAATCGTAGGACAGATTTTAACGACTTAGAATAAATCCTATAAGGTATCTAAAAGCCACCAATGCAAACCCAGAAAAAAAATCAGGTTGCTGGACAGAGATTAAGGACTTCAGAAACTAGTGTTAGGCTTATCCAATAAAGCTCAAATTTAGTTGGAAGTTAGGTCACTGTCTTATGAATAAGCCCCCAAAATCTCAGGTTGATCAGACAAGTTTAAGGTTAGGGGCATAATATTGACAAAGGTATTCCTTGTCTTTTCCAAGGGTAAAAGAGGCGGAAGGGGTGCAAGAGGTTTCTCAAAACCAGAAGTAGCAAAATGAAATAGGGGAGGGCGATGGTGGTAATTTGATAAATCAGGACTTGAGGGTGGACACTGTAGTGGCGGATGGGTCTACTTATAATATTGAAAGTCGGAGTGACGTGGGGGTGGATGTTGTAGATGTGGAGGGGCGTTGTTATAATATCGAAAATCGGAAGCATGGGGAGGGGGGGCGAACGTTGAAGTGGCGGAGGGACCTTCTAATAATTGTGGAAATCGGATGGTCCTTGATTCAACTTCAGTGATGGTGGAGCGATTGCGAATACTATTACGGGTAAGGAGATGGGGTTAGCAGCAGAGTTGTGTTCGCAAAATCCTTGTTTCTCCAGTTTGCAGACTCACTGTTATTCATTGCCGTCTCCATTAACGATGGACTTGAACCCCTCTGATCTAGTGACAACGTCGGTGGAATGCGGCATCAGCCTTCGGAATGCAAGATCTAATGTGGCTGCGGTAAACTCAGGTTTGGAGATGTCACATGCCTCCGGTGTTAGATGGGGGTATTGGCCAAAGCAGGGCTGTGCCTTCGGTTCTTTTAATGCCTGGCATGGAGAGTTTGCTGGGGCGGGGGCTCCACATATCTTGCGTGGATGGTGTTTGGGGGTTGGGATCACTCCGAGGATGGGGAGGAAATGGCACATCAATGGAGTCCGACTTGCATTTGCAGCTGCCTAACCAGGACGTGAGAAGTATGCAGACCTATGGGATGAGTGGGTCAAGCAGCAACAATGTGTTTTTTGCTAATTATTGGGATTCAGATCAAGGTGTTATGGGTGGAAGAGGGGAGGTATGTGGCGGTGAATCAATTGAGACTAAAAGGAAGTTACAAGAGGTGCAGTACTTATGCTCTGTTGGTGAATCAGTGAAGCTGGCCCATGAGAGGCAGCTGGCCTTGGTCTCTTGGTTAGGCCAATCTATAGATGAAGCACCACTCTCGACTTTGTTTGACTGGGTCTTGAATATGATGGAACATGTAAGTGATGTCCTAGGGGGGTTGTTCGATGGGTTGAACCTATGGCGTGGGAACTTTTTGTGGAATTGGAAAAAAAAGCATTGAATAAATAAAGTTTGGGAGTTGCTTAGGGGAAAGGTGAGGAGGTAAAGACCTCTAGGTTGTGAAGAATCTCACATAGGGCTTATTGTGTGACAAGGGTGGTAGGATGATGGTAGGTGAGGGATTTGTGCTGAAGACTAGAGGGCCTCGTGCTAGTACCCGATGACGTGCAACATTCTGTCATGGAACATGAGGGGTCTGGGAAGCCATGATAGGAAACGATTGGTGCAAGAAATTGATTATTCGAAATTAGCCAGCTATTGTAATCCTGTAAGAAACGAAGATGGAACGTTTTGACAGGGATGTAGTATGGAACATGTATATTGTGTACCTTTACAAATCCGGACTAGATTGCATTGCCATTTGTAGGGGAGGCCGAGGGAATACTGTTGATCTGGGATAATGATCAGGTGGAGTGTGAGGAGTCTTGGGTGAATGTTTTCTCTGTCTCTGTGGTGGCTGCGGTTAAAGGCGATCAACAGAAATGGATTCTAACTGGGGTGAATGGGCTGTCAACTAGTGATCTTTTGGAGGAGTTTATTGTTGAGCTTTAGGAGGTAAGATCAAGAAAGGGCTTACCATGGTGCGTAGGAGGGGATTTCAACGAGCTTTTATTTCTAGAGGAAAGGAGTCACGCAGTTAGAAGGACAAGGGGTATGGATATATTCTGTGAGTTCATTGACCACAATGAACTTAAAAAATTTACCAATTGTTGGAGCCCGATTTACTTTGTCAAATTTCCAGGAGCACCCGTCCTTGAGTAAGTTGGACAGATTCTTGATTTATTTGGAATGGGATGGTTACTTTAGTCCGGTGTCAGTGCATGCCTTACCTAGGCTTGGGTTTGACCACACGCCCATCCTGCTAAAAGTCGAGGAGGAATTTACTTGTTTGGGGCCACTTTTGTTTAAATTTCTGAATATGTGGCCTTTACATTCTTGTTTTGTTGATCTGGTGTGTGGTTGGTGGGATGGAATGGAGGTGCAAGGTCCTCTGGGCTAGAAATTTCGGTTGAAACTGAAAGGTCTATGGGATAGGCTGAGGACTTTGAACATGGAGGTCTTTGGGGATATTAAAAGGCAAAACATTAAATGCTTGGATGAGATCCAGTGATGGAACAGGAAGGAGGAAGTTGAGGGTCTTGTAGATGATGAGAGTATTGCTAGAAAGGAAGCTTGGTTGGAATTTGAGAGGCTTTTAGAAATGAAGGAAATTATGTGGCGCTAGAAATCCAGGTGCAGTGGCTAAAAGAAGGGGGCCATAACATGAAGTTCATTCACAAGAACTTGATGAGCGTTACAAAAAAAAAAAAAAAAAAGATAAAATTTTTCAATTCCGAAGCCTAGCGTCTCCTAATAGGGAAACTTGCACGTGTGGTTCTGGCCGGGGTTTCCTTCGGTATCTAATAACTTTGCTTCTGCTCGCCGCTGGCACACCTCTCCTAACTATTGCCCATTTATTCCGGAATAATCTTTTTCCCCATCTCATTGGGGGTGGAAAACGAATCGACATGTCGATGTGATACAACCCTTTCTATTTTAGTTGGGAAAGAACGGCGAAGTCCATCTGAACCGTCCAATGAAGAATAACAGGAGAGCAAAGCGCCAATGGCGCGCGAAGCGCATGCGGAACGGGCACGGATAAAAATAAGTGTGGAGGAGAAGCAGCCGAGCTCATTCCCTTTGGATATCAAGGTTCACATGGAGGATTATTTCCGAGCAATTTTCAAGGAAGACAAACTTGTTAAACCAAAAGTGGATGGTTTGCAATTACCTTAGTTGGGGGAGGGTCAGGCCGAATGGTTGGAAAGACTATTTGTGAATGAGGAAGTTAAGAAAGCGGTGTGGATGTTAGATGGAGACAAGACACCAAGGCCGGATGGCTTTGTGCTAGCATTTTATAAAACTTGTTGGGAGGTGATTAAGGGGGACTTGATTCTTGTTATTGAAGACTTCTACCAAAAATGCTTTCTGAACAAGGATAGTACCGACACTTACATTGCCCTCATCCCAACAAAGGAGGGGGCTGAGCAATTGGCTGACTTTAGACTTGTTAGTTTCGTGGGAAACACCTATAAAATAATCTTTAAGTGCTTGGCATTGTGGCTTTAGGAGGTGCTCTCGAGGATTGTGTTTAGGGAGCAAGGGTCCTTTCTTCAAGAGAGATCCATGGTTGATGGGGTTTTATGTGCGAATGAATGTATTAATGCTTGGATCAGAGAAGGTAAACTAGGGGTGTTTTGCAAGTTGGACCTTGAGAAGGCTTATGATCATGCCAACTGAGAGTTCCTTATGTATGTGATGCGGCGATATGGATTCGGGGTGAGATAGAGGGAGTGGATTTGAAAATGTTTCAGCTTAACTTCTTTCTTGGTGCTAGTCAATGGGGTTCCGAAGGGTCACTTTGGTGGTAGTAGTGGTCTTCGTCAAGGGGATCCTCTCTCTCCTCTTTTTTTCTTACTAGTGGTTGGCGTATTGGGGAGTTTGATTGGGAGGACAACAGAGGTGGGTATGTTTGAGGGCTTTTCATTAGGGTAGGGAGAGGTGGTAGTGTCTCGCTTGTAGTTTGCGGATGATACCATTATATTTTGTGATGAGTCCCAATGTCAGATCAGGTTGTTAAGATGTGTGCTAAGATTTTTTGAGGTAGTATTTGGCCTTTGCCTTAATTTGGGGAAAAACTCTTTGATAGTAGTGGGGGATGTCACAAACTTGGATCAACTCACAACGGATTTGGGGTGTAGGCAAGGTACTCTCCCGTCTACTTGGGGCTCCTTTTAGGGTTTATGTATAAGCAACGGGAGGTGTGGAACCTAGTGATTGACAGGATGAGGAAGTGTCTTAGTGGTTGGAAGGTCTAATGCCTCTCAAAAGGGGGTAGACTTACTCTAGTAAAGGCAACGTTGGCGAGTATTCCCATCCATTATTTGTCTCTCTTGGTTATGATAGGGTTTATTTGTAAGTTGTTGGTGAAAATTCAAAGAGATTTTTTGTGGCGAGGGAGGGAAGACAACAAGGGAATGCACTTGGTTTCATGGGAAAGTGTTTGCGTCCTAAAGGATAAAGGGGGGGGGGGGCTAGGTCTTTATAGCCTTAATTTATGAATAAAGCCATGTTGTGTTAATGGCTTTGATGGTTTGGGTAGGAGGAAGGAAGTTTGTGGAGGCAGGTGATGGTGATGAAGTTTGGTACAGAGGATGGGTGGGATACCATGTTAAATAGGGGTCCCTATGGTTGTAGTCCTTGGAGGGGAATTATGTGATTATTGCATTTGTTTAAAAGGGGGTTGGCTTATGAGGTGGGGGACAAAATGATGCTTAAATTTTGGGAGGATGTGTAGAGTGGGGAGTGGTCGCTTAAGCAAGATTTTCCAGATGTATTCGGTGTGGCAGTGGATCCTATGTCAGTGGTGGCATCTAATTTTTTTACTCAAGGTGGCGATATAGTTTGGGTGGCGATTCTGAGAAGGGATTTGTTCAACTGGGAGGTTCCAATTTTTGGCTCGTTTACAGGGTTCGCACATTAGTCTGGATCATGTAGACCGAAGGGTGTGGAAGGCCGGCTTGGGGGGCCAGTTTTCAGTGAGTTGCTACTATAGGCATATGTCCAATCACAAGGAGGAGCCGGGTCCTTGGAGTGCTGTTTGGTACAATGGGTCCCCCCCCCCTAAAGGTCCAATTTTTCATGTGGACTGCTGTTTTGGAAAAGATTTCTGTGATGGACTCATTGTGGAAGAAAAACTATCATCTACCCAACATTGGCCTCTTTTGTTATCGTGAAGTGGAGTCAGCCTTCCATCTTTTGATCCACTGCCTTGTCCCTTGGGAGATCTGGTGAGTGTTGCTAGGGACTTCAGTACTTTCATTACTCCTTTGGATCTTATGGGCCTTCTTCAAGGTTGGAGAACCTTGGTGCTTAGCTGTTTTGGCAAGTGAGTCTGGAGGTTGGTGCTTGCAATGGTTTGTTGGGAAGTTTGGTTGGAGAGGAATAACCAGGCCTTCAAGGGCTCTTCAGAGCCGGCTTGGCAAGTTTATTGGAAGGCCAAAAATTTGATTTTGTTTTTTAGGCTAGAAGATTTAAAGGCTATGACGGGATTCCCAATGGGGCTTTAGTTAGGGATTGGGATAACATTATTGGGGTCATTTTTGTAGTGTTAAAGCATTTTTGTAGTGTTAAGGCCCGATCTTGAGGCCTTTTTTTTGGGTCCTACCCCTTTTTTCCTTTCTTGTGTTTGTTGGGATCCCTCATCCCCTCTTTCTTGTTTTTTTGGCTGTCTTTTAGTAATAAATTTTTTATTCATAAAAGAAAAAGTTATAGAAATTACCAGACCTGGTCCTGTTTTCCAACAAGCAAAATTAGTAGCAAACATGGATTTCCAGGCTTAAACAATAGGCTGCGATCAATAGAGAACCCAACAGATATTGAGTCAACCAGAACTAATGTATAGAGAAATAAAAGAAGTAGAATAAGGGCTGTGAACAGTACCACGTGAACAGTGTTATAAATAAGAGAAGAGGGAATGTTAGCTGCACCAACCACTAACAGGTTTTGTGGCAACAACAACTGTTTACAAGATATCCCACAACACCAACCGTAGGGAAAGAAAAGAAGCACCAACTTCAACTTGGTGTTTGAATAACATTTTTTCATAAAAATCTGTTATATACATTGGGGACTACATCCCTTTATATAGGCTTTTTTCACCTTTGAAAAAACTCTAGTTGCTAAATCTTAAGACTTACTAAATAGACTTAACTTGGGAGCCAACACTAACCGAAACTATCCATGTCCCCACATACTAGCTGTATTATTCTCTTACATAAATAAGAAACCTTTTCTACCACTTTATTACAAGACCACCACTAAAAAGAAGAATACCTAATCTGCCCCTATTTTTCCAGCAACTTTTTGGACCCCTCATGATCATCTAATTTCTTTTGATGATCCTAGAAGCTCCTGGATCATTCTCCCCTAGTGGGAGAAAATTTGCCATCTAATTTTTTTGATGATTATCTTGCGTTGGACCTCAAATTTGATGACTCCAGTGATTTGAAATCAGCCACATTCTCCTTAATGCAAACTTCAACAATTTGTTGTTCTAGAATTTGGGAAGACCATATGGATCGAAGTGAACAATCAATCGTCCTAATGTAGAAGAAATTCTGCTTTGTAGAACATTATACTGTGTTGGCAACATGTTCTTCTTTTCTTGTCTCGAGTGGTTGTTCAACATAAGGTACCATAATTGATTCATTTGGCATATCTTTCCCAATTGCTTCATCTTGTACATCTTCCTTGATATCAAAATTCTGATCAAAAGGTTGAGAAACCATAGAAGTAAATAATTTGATCGGAGTCGGAGTAGGGTTGTTCTTCAATGCTCTGGAGGCACTTTTCATGCCCTTCATAGCTAGAGCTTCTTGACTATAAAATTCCTTTGCTCTTGTCATTGTACTTCTAAAACATAAATCCTTTAGTGTACTAGATCCCATTTGCGTTGTAGAGTAAGATACTGCCATGGATCATAATTGAGACCATACCTTCTTTTCCATTTTAAGTGTGATAGCTTATTTGTCACCTTAGAAAATTCAGCTCTTATAGAATGCTATGAACGAAGGGAAATAGAATTAGGAAGAAAATATAAATGTCATTTGGAATGAAATGACCAGCTTTATTAAAAGAGTGCAAAAGACGTTCTTGGAGAATCTAGAGTGAAAGTGCAACCATCCAAAGAAACTTGGTGGTGGAACGATGAAGTCCAAAAATCCATTAGGGCTAAAAGATCTTGTTATAAGGATTGACAGAAGACTCAAAATATAGAAGACTTAGAAAGATATAAAAATGCTAAAAAAGAAGCTAGGAAAGATGTAGGCGATGCTAAATTCAAGGCATATGATGTCCTTTATCATAAGTTAGGTTTTAGGGAGGGTGAGATGACTGTATATAAACTTGCTAGAATAAGGGATAGGAAATGTAGAGACCTAGATTAGATGCATTAAAAGTGATGATCAAAGACTCTTAGTAAAAGATGAAGGGATTAAAGAAATGTGGAGGAGCTATTTTAAAAAATTATTAAATGATGATCATGTAGGGAATGTTAGTTTAGGAATCGATAGAGTAGAGGAGATTAGAGATCATAGACATCTTTGTAGAATTGGAGTGTTAGAAGTTAAAGAGGCTTTAAAGAGAATGAAGATATAAGACACTAGGAGTAGATGGTATCCCAATTGAGGTTTGGAAATGTATGGGAGACGATAGCTTATCATGGTTAACTAAGCTTTTTAACAAGATCATTAGAACTAAAAAAATATCAGATGAGTGGAGGAAAAGTGTTGTGGTTCTTGAATAAAAGAACAAGGGGAGTATTCAAAATTGCACCGATTATCATGGGATCAAGCTTATGAGCCATCCAATGAAAATATAGGAGAGAGTGATTGAGCATTGACTAAGACGTAAAACTAGTGTCTGAATACTAGTTTGGATATATACTGAGAGATCAATAATTGAAGCTATTTTCCTACTCTGGCGATTGATGGAAAAGTATAGAGAGAAGAAGAAAGATCTTCACATTGTCTTTATTGACCTGAAAAAGGCATATGAAAGAGTACCAAGAGAGATCATTTGGTGGGTTTGGAATACGAAAGGGGTCCCAAGTAGATATATTGATTTAGTTAAGGATATGTATGATGGAGCAATAACTAGTGTTAGGACAATCGGGGGAGAGACAAGTGAGTTTGCAATCACAGTAGGCTTGCATCAGGGGTTATCATTGAGTTTGTACCTTTTCGCTTTGGTTAAGGATGAGTTGACTAGGCATATATAAGAGGAGGTGTCATGGTGTATATTGTTTGTTGATGATGTTATGTTGATTGATGAGACTAGAGAGGGGGTAAATGCCAAGTTAGAACTAAGGATGGATGTTTTAGAATCAAATGGTTTTATGATAAGTTGGACTAAAACGTAATATATTAAATGCAAGTCTAGCATAAATAGGAGTATAAATGAGGGAGTAATTAGAATTGATAACCAAGAGATACCCTGAAGCATTTTATCTTGGTTCAATCATGCACAAAGAGGGAGATATTGTACATGATGTTGCACATAGAATTAGAGCCAGATGGCTGAAGTGGAGTGGTGCTTGTGGAATGTTGTGTGATAAACGAATACCACTAAAATTGAAGGTAAAATTTTTTAAGATAGCTATAAGACCAACCATGCTTTATGGAGAAGAATATTGGACAGCCAACAAACAACACGTACATAAAATGCATGTGGCTGAAATGAGGATGTTGAGATGGATGAGTGGAAAGACTAGAAAGGATAAAATTGAGAATGATTCCATTCACGGGAGCTTAGGTTTAGCACTAATAGGGTGATAAAATGAGGGAAAGTCGATTGAGATGTGATGCAGGATGCAAGTAGATGTGGACAAGTGTGAAGATATTGTAGGATTAAAGTCATAAACTTAAGAACAATAGAAGCTAGGTTCCTATTCATTAACCAGATCATTACAATTTTCAGATCAGGGAATCATTAACAGTCCGATGCATTTATGCAAGAATTCATGATCATATAAAACACTAAATTAAATTAAACCTAACATTCATGCAACATTCAATTATGCACAAAGAGGGAGATATTGTAGATGATGTTGATGGTTGAAGTGGAGAGGTGCTTTTGGAGTGTTGTGTGATGAACGAATACCTCTAAAATTAAGGGGAAAATTCTATAAGACCGCTATAAGATCAGCCACATGCTTTATGGAGCAGAATGTTGGGCAGCCAACAAACAACAAGTACATAAATGAGTGTGGCTGAAATGAAGATGTTGAGATGGATGAGTGGCAAGACTAGAAAGAATAAATTTAGGAATGAATTCATTCGTGGGAGTTTAGGGGTAGCGCCAATAGGCGATAAAATGAGGGAAAGTCGATTG
>JAOXJP010185389.1:0-12374 GCA_025762735.1 Platanus orientalis
TTTCTTATCTAAACTCTTCCCTCGCTTTGATTCTTTTCTTCAATTCTTAATTTTTCCTACAAATTTGGCTAGTTGAGTGTGATTAATGTTCAATTCTTTATTGTTTAAAGTTTGTTCTCGCTTTTGATACTTCGGTTTTATTTGAGACTCTTGGTGATTATCCTATATCAATTTTGTTATCAGAGATTATGTCCTACTTCATTTAAGTTGAATGAAATTGTACTAATGCTCTTTACTAAAAAAAAAAGACATGTGAGGACTTAATATTAAAAATGAGAAAGCCAATGTAATTTTATAAAAGTTTCCTTTATATAAAATGTTGGCATCCAAAACTGGATATGGAAAAGAAAACCTTACCTTGGATAAACATTCCTATCATCTCTACTCTCCACTGAAATTGTTCTTTGAGAAAAAGCAAAGCTAATGGTTAGAGGTGACAACCCAAAATGCAAATGTAATTGATCCACCAATTGGAGTTGGGAATGAACTAATTCCAAACATAGGGACAGAGGATGCTCTAAACATAGATAGTGTCGATGATAATGCTGTCCCAAATAGGTCTGCCATGGATAATGAACCAAAGGGTGATGAGCTGAATGTTGGAGTAGAATAGGTTACAAGGATTGAAGAATTAAGGTGGGTATTTTTTAGTAAATGCATTGGAAGATGTCGAGATTTATATTATTTTGATAATTAATGAAGGATTTAGGTCGAGATTAATATTTTTTGATACAGCATAATGATAGAACAAAAAAGGAAGATGTTGAGATTTGTAAGCCATTTCAAGGAGATTTGCATTTCTTGATGAGCATATCTAATGTCATAAGGTTCGCAACTACTTCATGATTAATTCTCTCTCAAGTTCATTTCTTTTGAGTTAATTAGGGAAAAGAAAATTATTATAAAAAATAAAGTAGAAAACCTGGGCACATTCACTAAAATTGGGGAACAAAATATTATAAATTTTGATTTTGGAGGCAAAGCGATTAACCTAGTATCTATGTTGACTTTCTAGCATAGTTAGTGGAGCTTTGGGTTACACTTCTTCCTGCAGTCAGTTTGGTGGCACTAGGGCCCTGAGGATTTGGAAAGCTCACTTGAGGTCAGCCTAAGGTAGGACTGACATCAGGGGCCAACACATCAGTGCTAAAAAGTGAAAAGCATCTCCCAAAAATTGCAAATCACTTTTTCGGCGCTGATGTATCGGCCCTAATGGCAGTCCTACCTTAAGCTCAGTTTAGGGGTTGCCCCAAATCCTAGGCGGCACTGGGGGCATAGAATGTTGCTACATATGAGGTTTCACAAAGGAGCAGTTGGAAAGAAATTCTAAAGAATAATTTCTATTTTTGAAATTTCACTTTAATAATCACTTAAACCAAGTTGAGACGGCACAATCCAGATTTCTCGATGATAGTTGAGGTCTTTACGCTTAAAATAGGGGTGTCAATGGGTCAAGTTCACTCGGCTTAGCTCAAAGTTTGTTTAATAATGAAATGAGCTTAAGCCTTGTTTGAACTCATAGAACCAAGCCTGAGACTCCACTTGAGCTTGTTTAAGCTCAGCTCATTAAAAGCTTGGCTGATTAAGAGTCATATTTGTATTATCTAATATATAACGATATAGATAGGGGGAATGCTAATATGCATGATAGCATGGCAAATTAGCATTTTACCATTTTTAGTTAGACCAAAAATTCCTTTACAGTCTCATATTTTACGTAAAATCATCATAATGTTAATTTTATCATTTTATTCTATTGTTGTCTTATTCTTGAGTCTCTACTGTTGATGGTGACTGCATAATGAGATATGAGATACATTAAAACAGAATCCACAAATTGGTGCGTGAAAAAATGTCCTAAACCTTTAAAACCCTTGTCCCTCTTTAAGATTAAATCTAAATTTTTTTAATGGCATAATGATTTGTGCTCTTTTCTCCCCCTCTCGTTTTGAGTCTCCATGAAAGAGGTTCTCTCCTCCCATAAGACATCCTATGAAACAAGTTACTAACTGCAGGAATATCCTCCCACAACCGCGCCTGCAAAAATGCGGGGGATCCATACAACTGCCCATGTCCCCTCTGTGCACAGTGAGTAAGACTAAGAATAATTACTGCGAGGATGATTGGAACAACTGCCCATGTCTTTCCTTTCTCGTGTTGGAGCAACACTCCATAAACGACACCATCAACACGATTCTGATTGCGGTATTGAAGGAGGTGAAGGCATGGAATTTGGTGGCATCCTCGAAGTCTCCCATTGTCTGCCACCCTTTGCGAATTAAATACTCGAAGGTGCAGGTCGAGTGCATGCCAGACTCGTCCCTTTCGAAGTGTTTCTTATGTACCCTAAGATAGCCTGTGAAGTCCTGAGCGTATCCAGGTTTTACTATGGGGATGATAGCTTCTCTGCCCCTTGTCTTGTCAAATCCCAAAAAGGCTTTTAACTCTTCCAAGGTTGGGCATAATTCGGAGATGCCAAAGCAGAATACCTTGTCCACAGGAGGATCCCAAAATGAGACAGCAGCCTCTAGCATAGGCCAATCAAGGTCCTCTCTGGCTAAGTTGAGTGTCCCACCAAGTTTGCTCTTCTGCATCCATACAGCTTTCTCCTCTATCGGCATTTTTTTAAAGAGATCTGCAAAACTTGGTGTACAAATGGGATTGTGCACAAGGGTGACTCGTCTTTGTGCCCTTTGCTGCATGGGAAAGGGTACATTCATCAGCATGGTAAATAAGTTGATGAGAACCCTAAAGAATTAGAGAGAAACAGAAGATATTGTCCAACAAAATGTGGCCTATAATCACAGCAGATTAGTGTCATGCTTACAGCATGAAAGTCATGGACCATAATAACACAAGCAGGTTTAAGGACTGCATGAGCCATAATTTTCCTCAATAAAACCTAAGAGCACAACCTATGCAATAGCGTGTAGGGTTATCCCTACAAGCCCAATCGCTACAAAACTAAGGATACAAATTTACGTCGTCATTTTTAAAGTAAAATTTTTACATAAAAAAATTTATTCCTATTGCAACCAGGTTTCCTGGTAACTATTTCTGCAATTTGTTACTTCAGTGATGTAATTGTATTAAATAGAATTACATGTCCTATCATAAATGTAAAATATATGTCTTGATTGAATACTGATGAAACTAATCCCAAATATTTAGACACGTATCACTCACTAATCACTAACTACTATTAACCCCACCCTCAACAAGAGCCACAAGCAGAAAAACACCGATGCAGGTTAACAAAGCTATGCTCTGCTCCTGTAACATAAATGCACAAAAAAAGGTGAGACTTTTTTTTCTTTTTTTTCCCTTTTAGGTAGTCAAGGAAGTGGAACCAGCAATTCCATGTAAAAAAGGATGACCATTACGGTACAATTGATGCCTTTTCTGATTGTCAAAAAGACCTTTGCAGGTCAGATTATTAGTATCATCCAACTAGTTCAGTTTCAGAAATGTTGGGACCTAATCACACAAAGGCACCTTGTCCTGCACTCCTTCCCAAGACATTCATTCAACATGTTGACAAATAGGAGACCAAATTCTGCTAAACACTTCTAGTAGTACAAGACCTGTATCATTCAAGGGATCATATTCTTATCAACCTGACAACCCAAAGCGTCCACCTCGTGGACTCCATCTAGAAGCTTTGTCCTACTGGGTGATTTTAACCACATAAATAATTAGTCCTACTTGGATGACCAAATGAAATGCAGTGGCATAGAGAAAAGGGTTCTATTTATACGATGAATAAAAGCATTTGATCAAGTAGATTCTTATTCCAAATTGCTCAAGGGATCTACTAATTGTACAATTATCATCGAAAAAACCATGATTAGGTTCAACCAGGCTCATGCTAATCATGAAAAACCAAGGATATAATCATGTCTAACATAAGAAACCGTATTCTAGTCCAAATAAGATCATAAGGAAAAAGGACCCAAATTTGAAACAACACAAATTCAAGAACAGTTGAACTATTGAATGAGATATGACTAAATGAATTAACAGCCTTGACCTCAGCCATAAATAGCTCACCTTCCTTGCTCCTGATGGATTAGAGCTTGCGATGTCAAGTGACAAAGAACACCAGAACATAATAAGTCAAGAGATATCACAAGAGCAACTACATAAATCGAATGATATAATACATAATGAATGATAAAATGTCAAATTGCCTTAAAACCAACTAGCCAGCTACATAAATCGAATTAGATAATACAAAATGAACGATAAAATGTCAAATTGCCTTAAAGCCAACTAGCCAACTACATAAATCTAATGAGATAATACATAATGAATGATAAAATGTCAAATTGCCTTAAAGCCAACTAGACGAAGTAGTTCCTAAATTAATCACATAAATGATGATGTGTTTGCTAATATGTAGATGATGCATTTGAGTGTTAGAAAAGATGCATGAATGCAGGCAGAAAAGAATTCTCTTCTAGAGTTTTATATACAGTCCCCAGCTGGAGAGGCAGTGGCTTCACACACTGCAGAAGTGCTGGCAAGGGGATTTGACCCCTAGTCCTCTCCTCCCCGGGAGGACAATGCCACAGCCACCCTAGAAATTGGGCATTGGTAGCATGGGCCTTGTTAAGATCAGTTCTAGCCTAGTTTGGTACGCAGGAGGCAGTGGCTCTGGTTGTTCTGTCTGGGACTTAACAACTAAATCAAAAGCCCAGATCAAGGATAAACAGTAAAGTCGGACATATTCAAACCGATTTTAGGATTGAAATCATGTCTAACTATGGTTTGTCAGTGAGCTGAACTTGAACCACCAATTGAGCTCTTTTGGATAAGTGAGTTGAGCCTGCACTCGGCTCAGTTTGCTAAAAGCTTGGCACCGTAGGTATACATATAGTTATAATTTATTATAATTTACATTTTAAATATAAAATGTATTTGTACATGTTTATATAAATATAGGTTGTAATAATATGGGTTGTCGGGCCTGTTTCAACCAGTTATATCTTTAGCCTTTAGGAACAGGTTTGACTCATGGGCTGTTAAGATTAGAGCCTAATCACGGTCTTTGTATGACGAGCCTGAACTGAGCTGATCACCCTTATGCCTAACCACCAAAGCCATGCCGATATAACTATAAGGTCTTAGCTTCATCAGGATGGGCATCTTAAGAGATGTACAATCCCACTGCAGAAGGATCTAGGATTGGGTGTCCATCAGGAGGGCCCAACCCATGTTCAAATCATCACGCACGCAAGTACCCAGATTAGGAGCCGACACATCAGCTCTAAAATGTGAAAAGCATCCCCCAAAAAGTGTAAGTCACTTTTTCGGCACTGATGTGTTGGCTTCTAATGTCAGACCTACCTTAGACTCACTTTAGGGGTCCCACCAAATCCAAGGCACACAGAAACTTATAATGTTGCACCCCAGTGGGATGGCCTTCATGGGCAGGCCCATTACCTAGGGTGAGAATCTCAACCTTTCCAAGTTGCATAACCTGCGGATTTTGTGCGCCCCCTTAAATCTAAGGTCCACCCATATGTAGGCATGGACACATGGCATTGAAAAAGTGAAAATCCTCCCCCCAAAAAGTGTAAATCACTTTTTTGATGCCATGTGTCGGCCCTTGCATATGACAGACCTTAAGCGTTTGTTAAGGGGGAGCACAAAATCCATGCTGTGTTACATAGTATCATACAAGCAAAGAAGGGAAAAGACCTAAACTAGTAAGTTCCTCCATGTCCCCACACCACAAGCTGACACATGATGGTTTTTTGAATTTGGTGCCTCATTTAAATAGGGAGTAAATGTTCATTTGAACACTTTTTTTTTTTATGGTTTTAACCCTATAAACCCCATTTTTATGGGTACCTATTTCTTTCGTTTGAAAACTGTTTTTACAGTTTTTACCCTATACACCTCACCTTTTTGTGTGTGGACAGAATAAATTACTGTTTTGGGTGCAGCAGATCCTTTTCACATGAATATAGGGAGGTGTCAATGAGCCGAGCTGAGCTCAGCACTAGGATCAGGCAGGCGCAGCACAACCCCAAGGTTCATTAAAATTGAGGCGAGTTAGTCTCAGGCTCAGCTCGGCTCATAAACTCGAGCATACTGTTTTAGTTCTGAATCTTAAATCCAAATAGCTCATGAACCAAATCTGCTCCTGAAGGCTAAAGATATAGCTGGTTGAAACATGCTCAACAACCCATATTATAAGAAACTTCATCTATATTAATCTTATGTATTAATTTATATAATGATTACATATATAATATTATAAGCTATTTCTTTTATGTTTTATATACATATACAAAATCCTTAATGTACTGTGCTTTTACTGAGCAGAGCCTAGTACGGCTCGGCTCAAGCTCACTCAAATGATCTCAATTGGAGGCTTAGCCTCTACTATGAGAGCATGAAACATGACACATCTCAATTACTAGCTCACCTTATGGGTAGGGCTGTCAACTATCCGATAATTATCTGTATTCGATTTGTGTTTGTCCGCTTATATTCGATTTGAATGCATCTATATCCAATTCGACTATTTGACTAAATATTTGAATCCGTTGAAATTAATCTATAATTAATATTTGTATTATGATGTTGTAAGACATGTTATGTAGAATACAAAATAAGAATACGATAACGTTAACCAATTTCTCATGTCCCATTCCCAATTTGAATCAAAGAAAGCTCCTAGTAGCCAGTTCTCCATTCTCTTGTTGATCTATCAATCGTCTTCTATCTATATAATTCCTAGGTACTTATTGGTTTTGTAAATATCCGAAAAATATTTGAATTCAATCCGATATTTGATTAAATAATCAAATACAAAGACAGTATGCCTATATCCAATTCGTATTCGATCCACTAACAGCCATACTTATGGGCAATAAAGCTGTAAATTGAGTCAGGATGGCAAGGGTAAGGTCAGCCCAAGCCCAGCCAAAAAGTATGACCTATACTTGACCTGAACCCAAACTCAGCCCGTATTGTTCAGCTCGAACTTCACACTTGGGCTGGCCCAAGGCCTACTGAACTAGGAACTTACCCTGCCCATCTAAATATGCTTCGGGCCAGCTCGGCCCAAGTTGCAACCTTAATTAATAGCTCTAAATGAATGAAAGACATACTACTAATAAATTGTTAATGCTGAACAAATTGGCGATTCTGAAATCAGTTCTAATTCGTTTATTAAGAACCCAACTAATAATAATACATACATAGCAAATGTGCAGGGTCAATTGTGCTTGCATTCACAATCAAGTTCACCCTTTTTTTTTTCTTTTTAAAGAAGCCGTGTAGATCGGGCACTTGTGCTTGTATTCACAAGGGATTTTTCCCAAAACGGTTCAAAGTTTTGGCATAATTGCCAAATAACGAGGTAAAAAAAACTATTTCCAAAATTGGTTTTTTTAAGATAAATTTGGAAATAAATTGGTAGTTAACGGTCAAGCTGTTTTTATTATTCCTTTTATACCCTTAACCAACCGAATTTGCAACCCAATCTCTTTCCTATTCCTTCGTCAACACTTTCTAAGTATCTCTCCCACCAAATTCTGAATTTTTTTGGATACTCTCTCTCTCTCTCTCTCTTCATGACCCACTTGAACAAGTTTGGATTTGTTGGGATTTCAGCAACTTGCTGAAATCCCCAATTAAAATAGGACATGTGGCTAATTGATTCTCAATATTTTGGTTACCGAATTGAACCATTAATTTCACTTAACTAATTCCCAAATATTTTTATTGTTTTCATTTGTAATTCCATTATTTATTTATTTTTTATTTTTTATGATATCGTTTTGTTCTTGCCTCCATGAATGTGTTGTACAAGCTCTACCAAAGCTGGATTAATGGGCATTTCTTCTAAATGCTAAAACTAATTGATTTCCCTATTGAAACTAAAACTCGTTTCCATTATGTGGGAAGAGATATCAATCTTGGATCTATTCACTGGTTGATCTTTGTAGTTGATGGCACCTTCCACAATGCCTCTTAGTAGTAGAGAATGTTTCATACTAGAAAATGAAGCTTGTCATGGTGTAGAGGAAGATGAATTACAGATACAAAGATTGGAATGTGGCCAAGTTTGTGCAACACGTTACTGGAGGCAAGACGTAAACAAGAAAAATAAAATAAAAATAATAATGTGAATGTCATAAATGGTTAAATTAGTTAACCAAAAAATTAGGAAATTAGTTAACCACGTGTCCTATTTTAATTGGGGATTGCTGAAATCATCATCTCAAAAAATCTGGAGACAATCTCTCTCTCTATATCTTGCAAAATCCTGGAATGAGAGATTCATTGCCTAATATATCATATAACAGATTTAGGCTAAAAAAAGTAATTACAATTCACTAAAAACTGATTTCGGAAAAAGTTTTTTTTACCTCGTTATTTGGCAATTATGCCAAAACTTTGAACCAATTTGGGAAAAATTCCTATTCACAATGCTTCTACTTCATATGATGTTCAAAGCTATCCTCAGAAAAATACTTGCCAAACACGTTACATTGATAATTCTTCTCCTTCTGAGAAGTAATCTTTTTCATGCATGCAGCAGCAACTCCCTTGGTGGATCAGGGTGCAACACCAAGCTTCAGTGCATTGGTAGATGTCAGAGCATCTTTCTTGGTGAATGAGAGAGTAGCACCAAGTTTCAGTAACAGCGTAGCAACTCCGCACGCTGTCATTTTAAAACATAGTATCGAAAGAGAGAGTAAGGAGAAAGAAAGCAGGGAGAGAGAGTGGGGGAGAATAGGGAAAGAGAGTTCCGATTAACACTTAAATAAGTCAAAAAAATCAGTAAAAATACATTTCTTAATTGTTCTTAGAAAAGAAAAGAATTTGAAAATGTTATTACCGCGTTTCTTCCTCTATTAGGGAAATAAATCTCTTTCATCTGCGGAATGTCCTAATGTCCTCCACTCCCTTCCATCTCCCTCTTCACTGAAAGAGACATGAATTTCAAAGTAGATATTTTTGCCTCCCAAACAACAAATAAAGTAAGAGAAATGACTGTGATCAGCCAAAAAAATGAACTACTTACTACTCTACAACAATGTAATCAACGAACAAGTGATACAAATGGCCTTGCTTTTGCAGTAAACAATCCCATCCCTTGTCAAGAATGTCTTTAAGCTTCCCCCAATAGATCGATCTCTTTTAACTTGGAAGACATCATTTCTATCATAATTGCGATCCATAGACTGAACTCTGTGCCCTGGCTAAGAAAACTGTTGTGTGGAAGCCTAGATTTAGATTGTACGCAACAAATAATAGAAGAAAAATTTAATGCAAACAACAAACATACACAAAGCACAAGACGATTTAACGTGGTTTGGCTTAAAGCCTACATCCACAGGCGAAGACAATCCAAGAGAGCTTTCATTATGTGAAACCAGAGATTACAAGAGCTTGTGATTGCCTTCTCTTCCCAAACCCTAATTCTGGTTATAAGAGAAGAAACCCTAAAAATAACCCACAAAAAACCCTCAATATGAAACCCTTTATATTGAGCCCAAGAAACCCTATTATGTGGGTTTCAAACCCTTTTCAGAAAAGAAGTTAATTTAGTTTCTATGTGAAACCACAACACGATCCTTAAACGTCTCTTGTATCAAGAGACGTGCTGAATCAAGTCACCACCTCAACAAATCTCCACCTTAGTTTGAATTCTACTAAGACTATATAATACAGAAAACTCTACTCTCATCTTCTCTTCACAACCCCAAAGAGTAACTCTAAATATTGCAAACACTTGTATCTTTGACAAGATACAAAACCTATGACATGCGCACAACACTCCACCTTGACTCACATTCTAAGACCACCTTGGAGAAAACCTGCACTTGTCTTTCTTAGTGAACTCCATGCTATATGTACTTAGAACACATCTCCACCTCAAACTTGAATCGCAACTTGTTTGCTATCACCACAAATGACCATTGACCTTGAAGAATCACCACTACACATACCATCGAATCAATTTAGTCCTGACACCATCTGACTCAATCATAACACGACCAATACACATGTGCCACGAGCTGACTCACCTAGTTAACTCTAGAGATAGACCTCAATCCTTCCTCTCTAATCATAAGAACCTCCTCACCATCATATGTTGTCTGAAAACTTACATCACTTCTCTTTGCTGCTTCCACAAAAGAGACCCTACACCAGTACTAGGTATTCCATGCACCCCATTTTCAATTGCCTGTCGAGGTCAAAGGAACACTATCAATCACCATATTTCTCATCAGATGATATAAACCGTCAGTACACTTTTCACCATTTATCAGGACCAACAACCATGTGTGATTTTCATGGCTCTACTTGTAACTGAATACCTATAACCCTTGGAGTCCAACTGGCTTAAGGATATTAAATTCCTTCGCATCTTTGGGACATATGCTATACCACTCAAAGTACGAAACCACTCCATCAAATATCTTGATATTCACCGTTTTAATACCCGTGACATCATAAGTAGACCCATCACCCAAATAAAAAAATCTGTATTCTTCTCTTGGAATGTATCAAAATATTTTTTCTTGGAGCAAATATGAATAAGACAACTTGAATCTAATATCCATTCATTATGAGAAAATGGGTCCATACTTTTGGAGACTATGAGAACATCTCCAATATACTCTTTTTGTTCTTCTGCCAATGTTGCACTAGGATTATCACCTTTCTTTCTATCAGAACGCTCTAGACAATCCCTTCTCATATGGCCATATTCTTCTTCCTCAATTTCCTAGAATGCAAGGATGCCTTAACATCCTCCATGGAGATGATATCCTTTCCATAGAGTAAGGTTGTAATAAAGTGTTTGTATAATGCAGGTAAATAGTACAAAACAGTGATAGTTTGATCTTCATCATTAATCTTAATATCAATGTTTTTTAGATCCATTATGATTTTGTTGAATTCATCCAGATACACTTTCACAAACATACATTCTCTCATCCTCATTGTGTGGATGTATTGTTTCAAATACAACCTATTCGTGAGATACTTTGTTATATATAGACTTTCCAACTTAAGCCACAACCTAACCACAGACTTCTCTTCTACAACCTCTCGCACAACTGAATTGCATTGAGTGCCTTGAGATCAAATTTCTTCCTTTTATCTTTCTTCATTGTCGCAAGACGTTTTTCCTTTTCCATCAAAGCTTTGGTCAGTTTTTGTTGAACCAATAATGCACGCATCTTCACACGCTATAGACTGAAGCTGCTATGCTTATCGAATTTTTCCACTTCGTACTTTGTCACTATGTCGAAACACCCCAATCGCAACTTAGGTCTTTCATACCAATTATTGTGCAGAAGCCTAGAGTTAGATTGTATGTAACAAATAATAAAAGAAAAATAAATATAAACAACAAACACACACAAAACACAAGATGATGTAATGTGGTTCAGCGTAAAAGCTACTTCTACGGGCGAAGACAATCCAACAGAGCTTTCACTATGTAAAACCAGAGATTACAAGAGCTTTACGGCTACCTTCTCTTCCCAAATCCTAATTCCAGTTACAAAAGAAGAAACCCTAAAAATAAACTACAGAAAACCCTCAATATAAAACCCTTTATATTGAGCCTAAGAAACCCTAAATTATGTGGGTTTCAAACCCTTTCTAGAAAAGGAGTTAATTTGGAGTTCGTTTGGGAACCTTCCAAAGAATGCATTTTATCCATTTTTAGTTCCAAAAAATCAAAAAAATGAGAAAATGTTCGGATACACAGAGTGCATTCCTAGAATAGTTCCAAATTTCACATTCTGACAACATTTTTTGGCACTAAAAATAGTAGTGTCAAGAAAACAAAGAATGAATTCTTTGGGTTCGTGGGCACGAGACTCAATGAGCAAACTTATAACCTTAACTCCTCATATCCACATCAAAGGAAAAGCTTCAAATGAGGAGTAGATATGAATAACGATATTGTTTAAATAGAAACTTGTGAATATATGTGAATTTACCAGAATACCCTTAACACACAAATTTACCAAAATAACCCATTTTCTCTATTTTTTTATGGATAGATTTTGGTGACAATGATGAGATTGAGCTAAATGATAATTGCACTTTTTTTTATGGATTATTGGTTTTATATATTAAATAATACGCTAAATGTTTGTATCAATTTAGGAAAAAATGGATTTTCTGCATGTTGTTGCCAAACAACATCTTGCTTCAGAATATATAAAAAATGAATTCTAGATTAAATGTTACCAAATGTTCATCTAGTTAAGGTATGACTCAAAAAAATGAAGAATCTTTAGAATCCATTTTCTAAATTCTGGAAGAAAATCAAAGAATGGTTTCCAAACGGGGCCTTGGTTTCCGTGTGAAACCACAACACGATCCCT
>JAOXJP010185400.1:0-12374 GCA_025762735.1 Platanus orientalis
GGCTGTAATATGGTTCTTTGACTGGTTCACTTGTGACTGGGACATCTAAAAAGACCTCTTTGGGAGTGCCTAACCTTGTAGAGTCCAAACTAGCTCTTCCTAAGCTGAGGGTGCTTAAGGTTCTGACATTTAATAACTGTTATGTGGACCTTATACCATCACATGACCCAAGTCAAAATTTGGGTGCTGACAAGACTTTAACACCCACCAAAGACGCTGGGTGTAGACCATAGCACTACTACCGGTGTAATAACCTACATTTCACTGAAAGGATAAAAATATAGTTTTACTCCTACAGGGTTTAAATTATCATTTTACATGTTTAGATAGATCTTAGGGTGATTTAGGAACCCCCTGGGCTAATTTAGAAATATAGAACCCAAGTTGGATCATAAACTACTCAAGTTCAAAAGTTATCCTAATTTCATAATTAGGGTAACTTCCCAGGACCACTGAGATCAATTCTGAGTGAACTGGAGGCTTAACCATACTTTGTTTTGGAAAGGTCTTCGAGTCTTCTTTCCAATGCAAGAAATAGTGCCCAATTTGGAGTTTTCTAGAGAAAGTTATGGCCGTTTTCCCGCAAGGTATTTTTGTAGGAAAAAATCTGGGCAGTTTCAGGTTGTGCAGGCCGAGTACCCCAAAAACCACTTGGGTGCCCGAGGTATACCACTTGGGCGCCCTAGCTCCTGAAGGTTGAGAAAAAATTAGCCAGAAATTGCCCTAAAAGGTGATTTTATAATGTAGCACTTGCTCATTAGTTCTCCAAACGTGTGGGATCTCATCATGACCAAGTTATAACCTTATTAACACCTCAATTAGGGAATTTTTCCTCATTAAAATAAAGGGAGAGAGTTAGAGAGATTATGGCAAGTTCTTGAGCCAATTGTGGGAGTTCTTCACCAATTGGGTGAGTTTCACTCTCAACTCTAAAAATCTATTGAAATAGCTTGTTTTTTTTCCTAGATTTTCCTTTCCTATCTAATTTATGCTAAACCTAATCATTTTATAGAAGTTAGAGGAAAGGGAAAAGAGGTCTTGCTAGAGGATTTCTTTGGGATAAAGAAGTAGAATTGGGTAAGTAGTTACACAAAGCTTACTCTCTTTTTGTTTGTTCTTAGGTTCTTAGAAGTCTTGTGATGGTGAAATCTTAAGTCTAAGAATATTTTCTCATTTGCTTGTAAAGCCCTTTGTTAAAACCTTATAAACCCTAATTTTTGTAGTGATTTGTGATAAGATTTTGCCATAATATGCTAGGATCTTAGAAATCCCTAATTTAATTTGTAAAGAAAAATTGTTTTACATTATATGTATATGCATTTCCTTAAGATATTGGATTTCATGAGCTTTGAATGCTTGTAAGTTAAGAATCTATGAATCTATAGTCTCCATGATAGTTATTAATACATGAAAAACTTAGTTTGTCATGAAAAGTATAGATAATTGAATTGAATTGAGCATCTCTTAATATATTATTGTAAGAATGAAGAAATAGATTTGATTAGATATATAGAAATTAATTATGATGCATGTTGACTCTTATTAAAATGAAAATAGCTTGTAATAGTTTATAAATTTTTTAGGGATTATTATGGAATGATTCAAATGAGTTATGAATTGGGATTATGGATGATTAGAAAGCATGTGTAATATGATTATTATTGAAACTCGCACTTATGTTAGGTATATTAATTTTATGATGTTTGAAAGTAGAATAATAGGCAAAATGTCATCATTTTCTATTGAGTAAGCTAGAAAATGATTTATTGATGTTTCATATGTCCTTAATTACACTATCTAGTATATGGTTTAAAGACGGATGTAAGATGCTTAATGATTGTTATGTAAATGTTTTAATTAATCATGTTTAGGGGTCATGTATGATTGGAAAACATGTGCAATATGTTGGGTGTACCTATTACATAATGTTTGAAAGTATAATAGTATATAAAAATTCCATGATGTCTTATTGATTAAGTTATAAAATGATTTGTTAATGTTGCATATGTTTTAAATCATGTTAACAAATATATGATATAAAGTTGGATGCCTTTTAATGATACTAATGAATGCCTATAATGATAGATCTCTTCTATATTACTAAGTTAATGAATGTAACATGTGAATGGTATATTTTCTAGTATCATGATTAAAGAATGCTTCATGTAGTGATATAAAGTAAGTTAGTCATGAACTAATGGAAAATGAAATGAGAAAGAAAAAAAAAAAAGACTCAAAGAAACACAAAGAAAGGTAAGTAAGAATGTCAAGATGTAAAGGCTCCATTATTGGGAATAAGTAAAAAACGAAATAAGATAAGTAGGAGAAGTAGATACAAGTGTCTAATAAAGGTCTCACCATATAGTGAGCTAAGTGATGACTATAAAATGATGATAAGTTAAGATGACTAAGACATAAATAACAAATGTATGAATGACCATTGCTATTGGGGAATAATACAATATGTCGATGACCCTTGCTATTGGGGAATAATACAATATGCCAATAGTCCTGGCTATTAAGATGATATCATATGCTGATGGCCCTTGCTATTGGGGAATAATATAATAAGCCGATGGTCCTTACTATTGGGATGATACAATATGCCGAGGGCCCTTGCTATTGGGAAATAATGCAGTATGCCGATGGTCCTTGCTATTAGGAAATATAGTAGTATGCCGATGGTCCTTGATATTGGGATGATACAATATGCCGATGGCTCTTGCTATTGGGAAATAATACAATATGTCAATGGCCCTTGCCATTGAAGAATAATACAATGTACCAAAGTATAAAGTAATAGTAAAGGTCCCACTATTGGAAATAAGGAAAAGTATATAAATAGATAAGAAAAGTTATAAACAATAAGTTACTTCAAGAAGAAAGGAAAAGTTCACAAACTATATAAGGAAATGAAATGTCAAGATAAGAAATAGAAGCACATAAGCTTTAAAAGTAATGAGAAATTCATAAGATAAGTAAGAATAAGTAATGTGAAGGCCTTTGTCATTGTGAAATAATACAATGTGCCAAAATGTAAGCAAGTGAACTAAGTGAAACAAACGTGTAAGTAAGTGTAAGTGATGGACTTTGCTATTGGGGTTATAATTTAATATATCGAAGACCCTTGCCATTGGAAAATAATGTAATATACCAAAGTATAAGTGAATTAAAAGGCCTCACTATTGGGGGAAAAGAGACAAATCTATGATATACTATGTTGGAGACCCTTATGTGGGTTATGTGTTTTGTTCTATCGAAGACCTTATATTGCATATATAATATGCTATGTTGAAAAACCTTACATGGGTTATATGATGTGTTGTGTCAGAGACCCTTTTATGGTTTATATGTGTTATGTTAGATTGGAGACCTCATATGATTTATGTGATTTACTTTATTGAAGACCTTATAATATTTATATGATACGCTATGTTGGAGACCCTTACATGGGTTATGTGATATGATGTATAGGAGATCTTATATGGTTATATAATATTTCATGTTGGAGACCCCTATGTGAGTTATGTGATATGCTTGTTGGAAACCTTTCATGATTTATTTACACTTAGATATGTTATGTTGTAAAACACTATTGCGAAATACTTGACATGTGACATATAAGTTCCTAAACTATGTAAGAGCAATGGAGATGTATGACAGTTTTTTCATTAGGCTACAACTCAATGATAAAGAGGGAAATGATAAGTGTTAAACGACAAATGAAAAGTGATAAGTAAATATTAAGACAAGGACGATGAAAACTAATAAATGATATGTAAAGACATGATAAATAATAAGTAATGTATGATGAGTAATAAGTAAGATTGTGAATGATAAATACTAAGGTAATTGTAAACTCGTTGAATATAGAAGTAGAAGCTCATGTTTCATTATTCAAATGTATTGTTATGCTTGCTTATTGCTTAAGAATGGTGTATGCTTAATTTAAAATGATTTGTATATGCATATTATATTATGAAAGTGTAGTCTATTCATGAGAAATGAATAAAAATACTCATTGAAATGTACACTAAATATCTTCACTATGGATAAACTATGAAATGTTTATCATGTGATTATAAACACATATTGCTACATATATTGCCAATGATAGATATGAGAAGAATGTCATGTGTAAGTAGGATCATGCATATTGCCATCTATAGACATTAAAAGATACCATGTAATCACGTGTATTGTCATGCCTAATTCTTACATGATGAACCATGATGATGAATGTATCATGTGATGTTTAGTAGATGATATATATACACTAGCACATGCATATATGCTAGAGAATAGTATGTGTTTTATATGGAGATATAATCAGTATTTTCATGCTAAAAGATTCGTGTTTTACCCGTCCAGTTTTTATAGTAGGTTTTGTGTACCTACTTATGAGCCATGGATCTCACCCAACCATACCATTTTTATTATAGGAGAAGTTTAGTGTATGTGCGCCTTTTTGGAGTACCTTGAAGCCGAAGAGGAGGCATGTAGTTGATATTTTTCCTTTTAGTTGTTTCAGTCCAATTTATACTTGTACCTTGTTTTAGACTCTGTTAGGGTTTGTATTAAGATTAAAGTTTGACTTGAGACTTGTAGTTTTATATTTGTAATATAATGATGGGAGACTAGTGACATGGTAGTTTATTTATATGTTTTGGTTTATTTTCGCTGCATCTTTAAGATTATGGTTAAATGTGATATGTTATGATTTTGTTGCTTATGTTGATTTAAGGTTAAAGTTGATTATTTTATGAAGATCACAGGTTCATGTAAAAGGCTTAAATTTATAGCCAATTTCATATGAATCCGGTTTAGTAGCGGCTTGGTTTCGCGTCTAAATAAGGTAGTGAATCTCGTGGTCGTTACACAAAGTCTCTTGGGTTTTAGGTCAATGTTTATCACTCTATTAGAGTGTATTTTGACTTATGATCTCATCCCAACCAACTTACCAACTTTTTGATTTTTCCTTCAAGTTTCAAGAGTCGGCTTTCTAGAGGTAGTTTGCACTTGAGACTTGAAGATTCTTCAACAATTCTTAAGTCTCTTTGGTATGGTTATTCCGGCTTTAAGTCCATCTTCTTAGCGCTTTCCTAGACTCTAAACTTAGACTTACAGAAATATACAAATCGCACATGAAGTCATACTACATGTACACTCTTTGTTTTGGAATGGACATACAAAAATGCTTAACAATGTCATCTACAAAATCATTGCAAAAGTGCTCACAAATTAGATGGTCATGAATGAAATCATTAGCCCAAACAAGAGTGCGTTTCTAGAAAAGATTCAGATTTCAGATAATATCCTGATAGCCCACAAGCTTATACACTACATGAGATGCTCTAAAGGAACTAACCATTTCAATGGCCTTAAAGCTAGACATGTGCAAAGCCTATAACTGGGTTGAGTGGGATTTTCTTAAAAGTTATGGAGAAAAGGGGATTTAGTTGTATTTGGAGAATTGGATTTTCAAATGTTTATCCTCAGTCTTTTTTCAAGTCCTTCTGAATGGCAATCCTGGGAAAAAATTCAAGCCCACCCATAGTCTCCGCCAAGGTGATCTTCTTTTTCCCTACCTTTTCTTGTTATGCACAAAAGGTCTATCACATCTTCTCAATGGCATGAAATTAAGATTTGAAGACACATCCCCACAATCTCCCATCTACTTTTTGTCGATGATTGTTTCCTATTCAATAAAGCATTCACCTAAGAAGCAAGTATCATCCATCAAATCTTATCTTAATTCTAATTATGTTCTAGGCAAATAGTAAGTATAGAAAAATCTGAGATCTTTTTTAGCCCTCGGACCCTACCGCTTGTGAGAGGAAATGTGGTAACCACTCTTGGCATTAAGGAAGATGGAAGCCCAAAAAAATATTTAGGCATGTCGATAGTGATTGGTAAAGGAAATATAGTGCTTTCAAGTATACACAGTAGGTAGATTATAGGGGTGGAAAGAGAAACTCCTATCACAGGCAAGGATACACTTCTCAAGGCAGTATTTACAACATTGACTACCAATTCTATGTCACGTTTCCTCATTTAAAAAGATCTTTTCCAATTGATTGATACAAGACAGCGAGCATTTTGGTGGGGACAAAAAAACAATGAACAAAAAATTCAATGGGTGAAATGATGGGAGATAAGGAAAACAAAACAAAATGGTGGTATTAGATGTAAGGACTTTGCATTATCTAACCAAGCCCTCCTAGCCAGACAAGGATGGTGATTGTTAACCCACCCACATTCCCTTTAGGCTCGACTAATGGAGTCCATCTATTTCCCTTCCCACTCTTTCATGGTCGTTTGCCCAAAAGCTTGGGCCCTGTGGGGATGGAAGAGTATCCTTAAAGGTCAAGAATTTATTGAAAAAAGGCTTACTCTATGAGATCAACTCAGGAACATCAATCCACACATGGGAAGACCCATGGATACCTTCCCTTCCTATGTTTAAATTCTCCTCACCAAGGCCTTTGGATTGCAACCTAGTCAATGTCTCAGAGCTTATAAACAATGAATCTCAATGTTGGGATTTAATTTATCTTTCGAACCTTTTATCCCCAAGGAACTTGTAGGCCATTTCAAGTATTCCTATGCTTCAGGTTTCATGGGTTGTCTGTCTAATTTGGACCCCTAACAGGATCGAGAAATTCTCAACCAAATCAGCATATGGAATTAAAATAGACAATTCTTCAAGATTTGATCCTCCTCTCTGGTCTAGAAAACCCTATGGCACTTAGACATATTATAGAAGATCAAGCACTTCTTCTGGCGGATGCTACATTATGCCATTCCAATGGCTCATAAACTAGTAACCCAAGTTCCAAATTTGCAACCATTATGTCTACGATGCCAAGCTGCACAAAGACCATCTTCCACTGCTTGTTCACATGTCCCCATTCTCATCTCATTTGGTAGAGAGTTCAACACATTCACCACTATGACCCTTGTATTTCTAATGAAGTCCTCAATTGGTTCAAGGATTGGAACTCGTGATCATTTCTCTCTAAAATCACCCAAAACAATTTTCTCATATTTATGTGTACTCTCTGCTAGCATATATGGAAAGACCAAAATGACATAGTCTTTAGAAAATCCCCTCCTAACCATTCTAATCCCATTCTAATGACAAACAAGTTATTGGTGGAAACACACTCGTGTGGGCGTTATGATACAGGCCTCCACGACTCTTTTTTTGTCCTTCAAGAATTTTTGCAAGTTGGGAGTCTCCTAAGCCAAGATGGATTAAAGTAAATGTGTATGCATTGTTTAAATGACTCTCAGGTGGTTATGTTGGGTGTGATTGTAAGGGACAACACAACGATGGTGTTGGGCTATAAGGCTATCTCTTCCTCTACATCGGTTGTCCATGAAGTTGAGCTTTAGCTGTGCTACATGGAATGGAGTTTCGCTCACCCCAACCCCCCCTTTTGACATCCAAGCAAGCAGACACCACTACTCACTGCTTACCCCCTACAGGGATTAGACCCTAGGTCTTCCCTAGGGAAGACCAATGTTGCAACCACTAGAGCACTAGGGTGTTGGTGTTTTTCTTATGTAAATAGACTACTAAACGTCCAGGCACATAATGTCACTCACATGTTCTCTCCTTTCTTTAAACTAATGTTTCATGTTCCTCTTAATGGGTTCAATGAAATGCAAGATTGTCAAAAAAACAAAAAAAATGATTAATTAAATAAACTTCCCTTGGATTATTTGACAATATGCAGATTGCCCCTCATCTATCAATAATTACAAAAAAACCCATTGGCCGACATTATAGATGTTAGAAAACACCCTATTATTAGTCAAACCAATCATGTTATCAACAATAAATGAATAAGCCCAAAACTACCCTTATGGCACATGGGAGTGTATTTCGATGATGAAAGTACCCCTAGCCCATATAAAGATAAAAGTATCTCCATCCCATAAAAATTTACAGAAAAGTGTAGTAATGTCCTATCATGAGTATATTCTAATCCAATGGTCCTAAAATGAGCACATGGGAGTTACTCGACTCAATCAAAACCGTTCAAATGATGAACTGGTTATCGATTAGAAAATCTGATGGTTTGATTAGCAAGGTTGACACCTATAGAGAGATCCAACGGTTTATGTCTAGCATTGGTTGCCTAAAATCACAACAAGGCTCGGCATCCCATGCACCTACTTTTGTCTATTCACCGTTGCAACATAAGTCTTCATTAGGCTACTGCCAGCGTCACTGAGCCACAAAAACACATGTTCACCAGAGGATTTCACTATCATGCCTAGTTGGGTCTCTTTCCCTTTTGATGTACTCCATGAGTTGTTACAGCCCTTTCAAAGAGCAGTTGAAAACATTTCAGGTGTGTCAAATGTTTACCCATTCGGGATATCATTCCAAGAATGCAAGGTCATGGCTCTCCAAAGCCGTGTGGAATTTGAACCTAAGTGGTTTAGTCTCCCCGATGAGCTTTCCAGGAAACCAATCATTTTGGTAGATATGCTTCCTCTTTTGTTAGAAGACAATGAGAACGAAGCTGAAGTGGTGAAGTGGGTTGAATTGGTGAGTGGTTGGAGAAATAGACACGGGAATCAGTCGTGCTCTCATTCTCTCAATCAAGGGCTAAACACAAGGTTATTACAAGGGAATAAGCTCATGTTGGAGATTCCAAAAAATGAACAAACACGTTGTTTACAGGACTTGGTGGCTAATACAGATGGCCATTTCCCCACTCTATTTATCCCACCACACACCTCATCCCCAACCTTAGATGAATTTGAACGCAATCAATTTAAACTATAAACTTCCCTTTGGTCTTGTTGTCGTCTTTCATAGAGAAAATAGAAGAAGGTTGCGTGCAAGCTTGGTATGGCTCCTCCGATGGCTCAGAAGGTGCTGAAACTTCAAACGGAATGGACCCATCTACATTTAGATCATGCAAGGAAAGAGAAGTGTCTGATTTGCATTGAAGAGAGAGGGAATGGACCATTTTGATTCTCTAGAAACTAATTGCAATAGTTAAAATGGATACGCAAGTCCAGAACTTTGGACAGTGGCCAAGAAACTAACAATCACATAATGCAAACTAGAATCAACTCTAAATTTGTGAAAAGATAAAGGAAGAAGACTAAATTTACGTGGTTCGGCAATTGTTGCCAACGTCCATGGATACAAAGAAATCTATATATTTTACTTCTCTTGCTCACTTACATCTCTTGTCTACATTATATAAAGAAAAAGAATGATAGAAAAAAAAGGAAAGGGAAATTAATTGGAAAGGGTACAAAAATAGAAGGAGATTTCTTCAGAATATTGAATTCTCCTTTGATAGCGCTCATTACTCTCCTCAAGTTGGAGCATGGATATCAAGAATGCCCAACTTGCTAAAAAGGTAATTAAATTGTTCCTTTCCAAGTGCCTTTGTGAAGATATATGTTAATTGATGTTTAGAGGCAACATGAGATGTTTGAATCAACCCAACTTGAATCTTCTCACGAATGAGATGACAATCTAATTCGATATGTTTCGTCCATTCATGAAAAATGGGATTTGTTGCTATATGAAGTGCCTCTTTGCTATGGCAGAAAAGATTCATAGGTTGAGAATGATAAACTCCAAGATGCTTTAATAGATATTGTAGCCAAACTAACTCACAAGTAGTTGATGCCATTAATCTATATTCATTAATCTGTATTCATCCTCTGTAGAGGAGCGGGAAACTGTAGATTGCTTCTTAATCTTCCAAGAAATATGACTATTTCCCAGGAAAATACAATATCCAGTAAGAGTCCTTTGAGTGATAGGACATGCAGCCCAATCAGAGTCACAATAAGCCTTAATTTGGAGAGGGATGTGATGGTGATGCAATGCAACACATGGCAGCACATGATTTCAGGGTGGTTGTTTTTTAGAGAAAAATCAAGGCAGAGAAGAAATTATTAATATGATTTTTATTTTATTTAGAAATATTTATTTTTGTTAAGTTTTGGGGTTTTATTAGGAACCTTTTTATTTGTTAAGTATTGGTTTTTAGTAGAAGAGAGTTTTTAGAACATTAGGATTCTACTTTGGTTCAAAAGGAGAAATTTGCACAAATTCGGAATTTGAAAGGTTCTGCACAGTATTTAGTCCAGAAGACATAACTTTTTGTACAGATATCTGATTGAGGAGATCTTTATGGTGTTGGAAAGAAGACTTCAAGGGCTATAACTTCTATTTCACGAAACTTTTCCAAATTCGTCTGTTTTTAAAGCGAAAATTGTGTTCCAAGATGATGGAAGTGATTAGAATCTTTCCCTACAAATTTTTGGACGAATTTCTTAGATTTGGTTAGGGTTTTCTAATTTTTTGGTATTTGACTTATAAATAAGCTCAATGTAATGAAGAGGGAATTGATTTGATTTATTAAATAAAATTTATTCATTGAGATTTATTCTCTATTTAATTTTTGGTATTTTCCTTTAGGGAAAATCAACAAGTCCCTGTTCTTGGTATTTTTAGCTTAAAAAATCAACAGGTTCGTGGAAGATTGTCCCAATTTGTTGGTAAGATTCATCACCTACGCTGTTCCCTGCATTACAATTAGATCAGTCCAAGCCCAGTTGAATCAATTTGGGATTCCTCTCGGATCAGTCTGAACTGTTTCTACCTTGCTTCCTGGCTTTTTTCCCGAGCTCTCCAACTTTGATCTTCTTTGGTTCTCCCTTAGACTTTTCTAAATCAGTCTCCACACCCAACAGGGCCTTTCACAAGGTGAGTTGATGGGTTTTGGTACGATTTGGCTTCCTTTACAAGCCTTATTATGATATTTCTAGCTATTGGGCCCATTTGTGAATCACCTTAACCTGACCCTAATTTAGTCAGGAATCCCATCCCGTAACATACCAACTAACTGGGATTCCTTCAGAGCTCATTTGACAAGTCAAAAGGAATCTTATGACCCTTGTGTGACTTTGTGACAATACACACGTACAAAGTACTAAGTGCATCTCAAATGCCCAAACCCTTGCCAATATTGCCTACATCTGCACCTGTGCCCAAGCTCAAGCCCAAGCGTGTGCTTGTACACGTGAGCATGTAGGCAAGGTGTTGTGTGCCTTGCTGCATCGTCGCTACACTAGGAAGAGAATTCTCTTAAAATACAAAAGATGGGGGGAGGTCATATATGCTGATTGGAAGCAAATGTTCTGTCTGGGATGGTGTATTGGACACTCAGGGATGACACGTGGCAGAGAATAGGTAGGAAATTTAAAATACCCACCCCTGTTTTTTTCCACATGTCATCCCTGGTGTCTACCAAAGACACCATCTCTGGACACCAAATTCTGGGCAAAACATTTGTTTCCATGCTGATTTTATTCCCCATTCCAATGGATGTGAGATTAAGTTTTAAAACAAATAAAACTAAAACTTTAGAAACACCATTTTGAAAATGTTAAAACAAGGGAACCGTTAATGGCTTCCACTTTCAAGATAAATAATACATGGTGTTAATGTGGACAAAAAGTTAGTCTGTGCTATTCTAGAAGACCTAAATCTGTCACATCAGCCTTTTATATGGTGAAAACCTCGTTTGCTGCCGGCTGTAAAACCTTCGGCCTATGAATGAAAATGGATTATGTATTAACTTGATTCTATGAATGTAAGCATCTGTGTAAATGTAATTACATGTTATTTTTGTACTTGTCATTCTTGTTATTATTTTAGGGAACTGTTATTTACACCACACAAATTTCTGAATTCACCTCACTTAATTTTTTTTTTTATTGTTTTTTCTTTTATACCACTTTCCCAACTCTTTCCCTTACCTAAAATACCCCTCCCCTCCTCTCAAACCTCACCCCTTTCCAACGCCGGCGACGGTGGCGGTCCCTCGGCACCCCACCCTTATCTTTCCGATGCTGGTGATCCCTCGGCAACAACCCAAAGTCCAGTAATGATTTAAAAAAAATTTTTTTACGTGTTCGGCTGCTGTTAGCCGAGCGGGGTAGGCCCTACTTGGTTGGGCTGCCCAAACGGGGGTTGCCTTGCTCGGCAACAACAGTTAGTACATAGGAAAAAAAAAAGAAATGGAGAGGGGGGAGGGAGAGAGAGAGACGGAGGGAGGGAGAGGAAAGAGGAGTGAGGGGTGCGGGAGAGAGGGAGAGAGAAAGAGAGAGGGGGGAGTGCAGGAGAGGGAGAGAGAGAGGTGGTGGGGTGCCAGAGGGGAGTGTGGGAGAGGGAGAGAGAGAGGAGGAGGGGTGCTACAGGGGAGAGGGGGAGAGAAAGAGGAAGAGGGAGAAAGAGAGAGAGGGGGGAGTGCGGGAGAGGGAGGGAGAGAAGGAGAGAGAGGAGGAGGGTTGCCGGAGGGGAGAGAGGAAGAGGGAGACCAGGG